>JAPYYV010002718.1:0-36750 GCA_030522625.1 Copidosoma aretas
TAATGGTGTCTTTTAACTTCTTTTTTTTTGGGTCAGCTTTCCCCGCTCCGCCTCAGCTTCCGTTCCAACACCCTATACACTTTTCTCCGAAACTTTAGCTCTCCGTCTCTGACCATGTAATAATCTTAACATAATACAGTTGCTTTTGCTTTATAAATTCTGTCGATTTCCAATGTACTCTCCCTCTACCTGTTCGCCTTTTCTCTATGATAAAAAAAAATTTTTAAAACTTTAATTTGAAAGAAACTACATTTTAAAATGCGTTATTTGTACCCTAAAAATTCATATTTCTATGAGAAAATATATTGTTTGATTGTAATGCAAACTTTTACATTAATCATAAATAACTTTTAAAGTCCATGGTAACCTTCTTCTGTGTTTATTGGAGAAGATTCAATGAAATGCGCTATTTAAATAACGAGTAAAAGATTTAGCAATTATGACTATTAACGAGTATTTGTGATGAGTATATTATTATCTAATGTATTTGTATAAAACCATCACAGTTGGGTAATATTTTCATTATAATTTTATAGTTTCCTCCTCACTTTCCACTTGCTCGCTTTTTGGATGAATCATATTAATTAGGGATAACTTTGAAATGGATTATACCACTACTGACTTTCTTAAGCAACACATTTCTTAATTAATAGGTCAATATTCCGTCTGAAATTCCGTATTTAAAAAGCAAGGAACCGTCTTTAAATCACAGTGTAATAACTTCGAGAAGTAGTAGATTAACAATAATCAAAAAGGTGCAAGACAAGCGCAACAACCGGCATTTCATTACCTGCTACGACAACGAGCTCCCTTTAAACCTCAACCTATAGACCATTTCATGCAATCTCATCACTAAAAATTACTCCCAAACTCTTTACCGATGCGTTCAAGGGGACCTGCTGGCCGCGAATCATAACCGGAAGCAGCTAGTCTTCAATAATACGCACGTGATACTAAACGATTGCAAATAGCATAGCCATAGTTTCTGCATAGTTAATTTTGAGACCGTGGATATCTGCCCAATGCAGTATTAAATGTACGTCTGTCCTAAGCCTGTTGATAGTTAACGGCAGATCTGCTGGAATGCGCTTTAAATAGATTTGTAGGTCTTCGGTAAAAATAATACCTCTACTATGACGTAAACATAAGAGTATGGAGTGTATGTGTACATAAAAAATGGGACTGGACCCGGCGAAGACCCTTAAGGTACCCCTGACGTAATTAATCTAGGTTCAGTTAAATCCCCGTCAAGGCACAAGGTACTCTGTGAGCGGCTGGTTATGTATGAATGCAGGAACCTAATTGCATCATTTTAAATTTTGAATTGTTGTTACGTCTGCAACAATATACGGTGATTTATTGTATCAAAGGCCTTCTCGAAATCAAAAAATACAGAGAGAGTTACCAATCCCCGGTCCATTCCCTGCCTAATGTCATCGGACACCCGCAGTAATGCTGTATGCGTACTGAAGCCACGTCAAAAACCCGACTGGAATGGCGAAAGTAGAGACTTATTCTCAAGGTAGGTGTAGATCTGCCTAGTAATCAAGGAGTTAAAAACCTTCGCAAACTGGGGCAAGTTTGCAATTGGTCGTGTTTCGGATGGTCCGGCGGGATGATGCACCTTTGAAAGGCGAATAACCGTAGATATTTTCCACAGCGATATGTATATACATGAAGCGAATGACGAGGTAAATAACTCTGTCATACAGGGTCCAATAACATATTTAGCTGTAGTAAAATGACATAGATAGCCCATCATTACTTCTGCTTCGCTTCTTAGCCGTGGACAGTTGGAAAGCCAGGCGGACGTCGAGCACAGTAACCGGATTAAAAAAAAAAACCCCTAGATAATGGGTTTCGAAGAATAGCTTCCAACTCGGCAGAAGAACACGCAGGGTGCCTGGATGAGACCGCAGCGAAGAAATCAGCTAGACTCTCAACCTCTAAATTCAGCAGAGGGGAGCGTGGTTTGCAGCCGTAATGACGCAGCAAACGCTCTCTGCGAGTGATCTCTGCAGAAACTCGTCCCGCGCTCGCTTTACATCAAGCTTTAGGGTCCTTCCAATCAGCCTATACTGGATTAACAACATCACATCGCAGTTTTATCTCGCTCTCTTGTACAGCTGATCGCGGCGCTATCAGCGGGCTCTGAGAATGCTAGTGAATCAAGGAGCTGGAGCCTTACGCAATTGACGAACGCTGTATGGTGCATAAGTATCTAGCAGCGCAACAGCCGTGTCTTGTAGGGCAGTATTTACGTTGCTGCTGCACATTTAAAATTACTCATGAGTCATCTTCCTGAGTAAATCGTTTAAGAATGCAGTGGACGAAAAGGCGCGAAAATTACGTGAAAAAATCAGACCCTGAGAAGCTTCCGAGACCCAAAATTTGTAATCCATGTAGTTGAAGTCGTGGCCGTTTATAAATGGAGACTCTGACTGATGTCTTGAAACGATCTTATCTGTAGACTCAACTATAATATGGTCAATTCACGTGTGTGAATCGTCCTTATGGTGTATCGCCTCAAACGGCACCAAGTGTAAAAGAGTACTGGAATAAAAGATGCTGTAGATGTGTAGAATAATAGTCATTCATTCATATATCGGAATGTAAATCGCCTGCAATGACAAGGTTCGGATAGAAAGTGGAGCATCTATTTAGCACTTCCAAAAAATCGCTCAGAACATCCCTTTTTTGTCGTCTACAAGCTGTTGCAAAAAGTAACTTCTGGTTTATCCCCGTGCATAATTCAACAATTAAGTATTTAGGGCCATTTATATTTTGTATGCTTGAGAACTCCATAGTTTCACAACTGATACCTTTCTTGACGTAACAAGCGACACCACCACCCTGCACGTATTCTCGTTTACCCATAGCCGATTCCAAGCCACGATTGCTTCTAAATAGCTGATATGATGGTATTTTAAACAGTGACTAGTCCTTTCCCGGAGTAAACCATGTTTCGTAACGGACAAAACATCAACATTCAATTTGCGTAATAACCACTTAATGTTATTTAAATTCGCACCGGCGAAGATAGCATTAATATGAGCGATTCGGATGAAATCCTTAGCATTCGGATGAAATCCTTAGCATTGTGTGATAGGGAAACTAGTGGTCGTTCTGGCAGTCACAATGGTTTTTGGAGATCGCCCTCAGTTATAATTTTGAATTTATCGCCTTTGTCATCCCTGCGAACATAAATACTTCCCTAATACGTCCAGACATATTTGTAACCACATTGACTTGCATAATTTTTTGTTTGCAGAAATAATTTGTATACCGGTTGGGACAAAATTTCGTATAATTTGACTACAAGGTTAGTGCTAACGTCTAGAAATAGCTTGTTAAGCTAAAGTTCCCCGAAGGATCGCTTTTTACGCATCACAAAATCGCGTGTAGCTGCCGATTTAAATGATAATATGAATGATTGGTAAGTAGGCGCCTGCAGAACATCGCGTATCCTTTTTTTATCTTCGTGGGATGTTTTTGGCAGTTTGATAGGGTGCACCTCTAAAATATCGTCATAGAGATGCTGAATACCAATAATTGTTAACAACATTAAAGCAATATCAGTAAATGGTCAATCTGAGTTCAAAGGCACATTGCCAACCTTGAGTTCGGCCTCGGACGAGAAATACCCAATACCTTTCAGACTATCGATTTATGTACACAGGTTAACAGTTTCCTGAACGAGGTCGTCGATGCACCTCTCCTGCTTTGCCGACAGGCTGGTAATTTAATTAAGGTGGCAATTGATTGCATCAAAACGGCAGTCGAGTCCATTCATGAACTTCATTAACGCCAAAGCCTGCTTACTCTTATCAAAGGTTTCCCAACCAGGCGGCATTTTCAAGGTAGCCGAGGCTGACGCCTTAGGCACCTTATTTGCATTCTGCAGACCCACCTCGTTCATGTCCTCCATCTCGATCGAGGCTATGCTACCTCCCGTGCCTGTAATCTATATTGCCAGATTCAAATCATCCGCGCTCATTCCTTGATTATTGTCGTGATGCCCCCCGCGCAATGAAACAATCGGATCGCCTACCGTGCCTCTTTTTAACGTCCCAACGTTGTTTAGCTTCGATGCCGTATAGGCAGTGATGCAACTGGGGTGATATGATTGACGGTAGACAGTACAATCCCACATTGTTTTTACAATTGGATGAGACAACTTTCTACACTAATTCATGTGTAACGCAGTCAAAAGGGAAAAAGGCACGTAAGGTAGTTCACAAGAAACCGTAGTAGTAAGTAGATGCAACTAACAAAAAAAACGTACATGGCATTTAAAAAAAACATGATCGAGCGTACAGAGTTAACAGTAAGCCACGCGCTAAAAACTATATATGCTAGTACTACGCAGTGCTGAAGAGCTGCTGCGCAGTAGCAGTAGAAAAGCAATAAAAACGGAATAATAAGAACGGAGTCGCGTCAATGTATAAAACCTAAAACTCTATCTCAGCGCATTTTGTGATTTCTAAGTGTGTATAACAGAAAAGACAGGTACTGGAGCAGACAAATAGCAGTCCCACTACCGAGCGAAGACGAACAGCCAGTGCCTTTTCATGCGGCCAGATGGCGGTGGTTGGCCACAGACGGTAAGTGTTCGATGCCTGCGCATACAGGTTTACCCGTCGGTGAAGCAAGAATCTGTCACCCTGTGCACGTGCTCCAGGGGAAAGTCAATACCGTTCCCTGTAGATAATTTGAGAACCTCCCAGGGTGCAGGCCCAGCCGTCTACTAGACGAACCGTCTTATCAAGGAAATGGAACGACACCCACGTCAGCACACCAAAGGCTCTGCAGGTCCGCACTCACTGCCTCATAACTTGCAGCAACTTAGGGGTTACGGCGACACGTCAGGTAAAAGAGAACGTTGATCCAGACACCAGGAGGCTCGAGCACTAAGTTGTGTGGGTAGAAGCGTTACCTGATCCTCGGATAGGACTTACCTGTAGAAAAACTCAAGCAAGAAGCGTGAAAAGATGCCAAAATATGAAATAAAAATACAGCACCACAAAAACAGTTTCAAGCTACTACACACCTAAGAGATAGAGAGAGAAAGAGAGAGAGAGAGAGAGAGAGAGAGGGAGAGAGATGAGGCTTTCTATGTCGACTGATTTTTATTTAAATACAGTAAGCAATAACCAATAATGTGTGCATGCTCGGCAGATTGATGCAGATGCCTAATATTTATTCAACAAGTTGTTATTATTACTTAACCTCAAACTATTTGAAAATACGCGATATCTTGAATTGGAAGAAAGATAAACCAAAAATAACAATTCTTGTAGGTTTTCTAAAGTGAAAAGAAGTTGACGCAGAGCACAAATAGAAAGGTGTTCGTTGATGTAAAAACACAACCTCAATTTTCAGTGTTTTGGATGTATCTATATGGACTTGAGATGGAAAAATTTTGGACAAAATTATCGCATGTCTAGAAAATCATGACAAGTATGCAGAAATAATTATTTATCTTAAACAGGGAGCCAAATGGACCAAAAATAAAAATTTTCACAAGTTTTCTGTAGGGTAAATAAACATAAAGGCGGACAAAAAGAGAGGTTTTAGTCGACCTTACGGCATAACCTCAATTTTCCCAATTTCGGGTATAACTTGGTAAAAAAGTGGTAGAAAACTTCGGAAAAAAATCACAGCACAATAAAGATATGAATACGAATGCGTACAAATTATTCTAAAATAACTTTTAAACAGCATTACTTTTAAAAAACAGAAAAACACAAAACATCGACGGAAAAGCAAGATAGACCAAAAATACAAATTGTTACAGTTTTCAGAAAGGATAAATAAACATCGAAGCGAATAAATAGAGAGGTCTTAGTCGACGTTATGACATAACCTTAATGTATAGAATTTCGGGTATATCGTGGTGAAAAAGTGTCAAAAATTTCGAAAAAAATTACAGCACCTTCATCATATGAATACTTATGCGTACAAATTATTCCAAAATTTTTTTTTTGAAAATAAAATTTTTGAAAAACAGAAAAATGCTGTACCTCGACGGGTAAGCAAGATGGGTTGAAAATAACAATTTTTAAAATTCAATGCAGACATGCATCTGTTATTTAAAAATGATTTTTTATAGTGTTTGGAAACAACAAAATTAAAGAAAAACTAACGTGTCTAAGTTGCTTTTGTTTTAGAATCAATTCAATGCATTTCACGTATAGTTTCTTTTATTTGTCATGCCATTTGATCAGACGGTGGTACGTCTGTCTGATTTATCTCTCTCTCTCTCTCTCTCTCTCTCTCTCTCTCTCTCTCTCTCTGTCTCTCTCTTTCTACGCAGACATACACGTACATAAGTATTATAATGAAAAAATTTGTGGCACCAGGTGCCGCTCAGCTGTTCGGCAGACTCGACTGACTCACTCCTTCCGCTTCACCATGTCATCCTCTGTTGTCGCTAGGTCCTCTGCCGGAAATCCTCCACGCCCTCTCTACTTTAACTACTCCAGATCCGCTATTTATAATAAATCTTGCTCTATCATCTTTGTCACATTTCTTAATGCTCTACCACCTACTTTCCCTTTTTTTCCCTCGAACTACCACTCATATCGCTTGTACCTTAAAAACTGCCTTCTACAGTGCGAGCATCGTGCCTGGAAGCGCCGGGTCGGCAAGGAGCGTATACTTGGTGCTCAGAGCTCCCGAGCCCGGATCACTGCGCAGACTTGATCTGACTTAGTCAGATCACTGGCCGTGGTTGTCCGTGACTGGGTTTCGGTCGCTATAGATAACCACCACTTCCCCCCCCACCCCCCCCCCCCCCCCCCCCCCCCCCCCCCCCCCCTCCCCATCCCCCCCCACACACCCACCCCCCCCCCCCCCCCCCCCCTCCCCCCCCCTACATCCATCACTTTATCGTCTATCATTTACCTGCATCCCATTACCTACCCCAACCTTCTTTCCTACTCCCACGGAAATTATTCTGTATTTTTTCTGTGCTTAGCCTATTCCCTTATTTCTATCGTATTAACTAAGTACTGTCCACCTTTACCTAAATTTCTCCTACCCAACATTCCATACTCTGTTTTATATATATTGTGAACTACTTATCACTTTCACTTTTGCGCATATATTGTTCTTATTATTTTTTTTCCCCTTTGGTTTCCACAATCAAACTTATGTAATTTCTCTTATTTTTGTAAATTTTATTATTCAGCTATGCACAGTTGGCCAGTTGGGGCTCTGCCCCGTGGCCCTTAAATTAATAAATCGAATCAAATCAAAATCTAATCCTAGAGTGTGACTGTACTTTACCTATACCATACACACCCAGTACACGCACACTATATGCATACACGCTCGTATTTACCATGGTACTGGCTGTTGTCTAGTGGCCGATAAATCGTCTGAATGAAAATGAATGAATGTGTATGTATATATTTTTCCTAATGCTATTATGGCAAAAAAGCATAGCTTCTACCGACAGTCCCGCGACTGTCCCGTTTTTTATTTTATTTTTTTATCTTTTCTTTCTTATATGATAGAGAATAAAGAAAGACTATAGAGAAAGCCGAAAAATTGAGACCTTCCTACAAATTTGAATTAAAAAATAATTTTTTGTGATGGTTCTCTTGTTTATTTTCGTGTGTTTCTTCACTTTTAGGTCGTTTTTTGGGCCTGTTTCTGAACAAAAGGCATTACAAGACAAAATTTATTAGAAAGTTTACATAAAAAAGATTAAACGTGATGAAATTAATGAAAAAAAATCATGTCAAACATTTCGAAATTTCGAATTTTAACTTTAAAACCCTGGAATAAGGGTAAAAAGCTCCCCTTAAAATTTATTTTATATTTTTATCGTATGCTGCGGAAAAAATGCTAACAATGTATTGTTATGTGGGTTATGTGGTAAATGCGGAGCTTGGGTGTGCTAAGGAAATGAAAACCCGCAGTTGAAACAACGTAACCTTTTATTAGTGATTATATGAGAGAGCAGACGCATACAAGGTGTTATTCTCGGAAGCCGAACGAGGAGAGAGACTCGCTTAGTGTGCTTATGTATTTGGGTCATGTTGTTTATGTGTTGTAGACATATATGCTTTGTGTATACATAGTTTGTTCTTGTTTGTGCTGCTCTTACTACAATGTTTTTTTCTCCTTTTGAACTTTGACTCTACCTGTTTTACATTTATCTGCTTTTTTTGTTACATTTGATTTCATATGTGTACGAACAATATTTTCCGTTTACATCTTTACACAAAAATTACATTTGTACTTACTTATATTCATACTCGTGTACATTTTTATAATTGGTATCAAAATGTTTATTTTTATTATTATTACTATTATTTACTTTCTTTTTTTTCCGTCTCTGATCTCTTCCAGTCAATTTTATAGTTTTTTTTTTCAATTTCACATGTTTGTGTATGTAGATATATATTAAAATTTTTCATTGCCAAGGTCGTGTCTTAGTTGCTGACTGAGGTGGCTGCTTCCTGGTTTCTGATTTTATCCGCTTACCCAACAGCACTCTTGCTTCTCGTTCGTTAGCTACTGTTCTGTGTGCAGACAAGTCTTTCAGCACAATGGTGATGCGTCTGCGGTTACTCTCCCGTCTACCTCTAAACATCCTCAAGCCTTTAAGTATTATCGGGGCTCCCTATTTTCAAATTTAAAATGACCCTTCTGCCGTGCCTAGCGCTATCTTCGCCACCATCCACGCGTACTTCTTCCAATCGGAAAATTCCTTTTTCGTTTGCAGTACTTTGCGTACGCGTTGGACTATATCCACCAATCTTGTACCTCCTTTGATTTCGTCACTAAGCCCATGTTCCTGATTATCAAGTTCCTGTAACCTATTCCTTTAGATTATTGCTTCTATTAATTCTATTAGCTTACCTTCTACTACTTCTTTTATCCATTGTATACATTCTTTTAAGTTCAAGTTTGAGTTTTTAAACTCAAATATCTGGTTTTTCCCCTCCTTTTGCCCGGGTCCAGTCTTGTTTCGGATGTTTGGACTGTGCAGTCTCTCGCTAAGTTTATCACTCATAAGTCTGTTACTTTTAGCGTCTTGTGCTTAGTATGTTCACACTGCACATGTACCTTTTCCTCTTCCGTGGTGCTAAATGCATGCTGATTCTTCGCATAAGGGCATGTCCAATATGTGCCCTTTAATTTGGCCAGTATTATTGGACATTTTTCCAGTTTTTTAACTGTCTAGCCCAATATAAGTCGTATCTCGCAAGGATGGTCTTCTTCTACCTCTTGTGCCGGTTCTATTTGTTTGCATATGCGTATTTTTCTCAGCTTCTTGCATTCTTTGACTACTTCTTGTGGTATTGGCGCAAATATTTTTGCGCTTGCGCTGCTTGCTATGTATTCGTATGTTGGCTGTAGATATGCTACTACGTCTGTGGCGTTAAACCCTACTTGTTTCGCTGGCAACGGTGATATTCTAAGGAAATCTAGATTTTTTTTGTCATCAATGGTATCTTTACGCAGTATATAATTTTCCCATTAAATGCTCAGGTAGCTATATCTGCGACTTCCCAATTTTCCTCTTCTGTTTTTCATTTTCTTCCCCTGGGAACTTTAGATCTGGTCTGAGCTGCCCTGACAAAATTTTGGCTTCAGCTATAGCCCTTAACGCTGCCTCTGGTAGATGCGACACGCCTTGACTTGCTAAATAAATTATATTTGTTGCTGTTCCGAATCTCACTACAAGTTTTTCTGCTAATTGTTGAAATTTCCTCCCTATTTCTGATACTTTATTATATCCGCCTATGAATTCTGTGACTATTATTAACCTTTTCTCTGTTATTTGTCCCGCTTTATCTTCAAATCTTTCTATGCTCTAAAGCTCTTGTTCATGATCATTAAACGTTGTAACCCGCAATTGTTCTGCTAGGTACATAGTTGTATCGGTTGTGTAAGTCAGTTTTAACTCTACTGATTCTTGTATTTCCTTTTTTTCTGCTTCTATTGCCTATTCCTGAAGTACTTGCACTGTTTCCATTTGACTAATAATTTTCCGATCCACCACTGATCTATACGCCTCTTCTACTCTTTCTCGTATCTTTAGGGCTTTATGTGTGGCCTGCTCTATTTGCGTTGCACATTTGTCTTCCCTCCTCAACATCACTCTGCATTTCCACCTTCCTTGCCTGCTTGCAGTCAGAAATGCATATAATTCCTCGATTAGCTGATTCCAATCTACGGACCATATCATTTTCCAGGTTGACGTGACTAATTTTACCGGACCTAAATTTTCTACTAATATTCCAGGATTTCTTTCAATAAATTCTACTTCTCCCGGTCGTTCTGTCTCCGGCATGGCCCCAGCCCTGAAACATACGATTCGCGTTTTTTTTTACAACCCATGCGACTTTCTGTACATCTGTTTATTGATCGTCTTCCTAATATATTTGTGCTTACATATACTTTGTGTTCTTTTTTTGGTTCACTAATTTTTTGCTACTATCTTTATACTCTTGAATGTGTACTTATCTCTTGAGCCGTCCGAAGGCCACGCTTACGAGAAAAGTGCACATATTATTTATTATTTTGTTTAATAATTTTAACAGCTGACCTCTTTTTGCTTCTTTCCTATCCTCATTATTATCCTGACTACTTTAAACAAAAATTTTTTGTTTTCTTCGCAAGCCGTCCGAAGACCTCACTCGCGACATTACGTGCTCTTTTACTTGCTTTATTGTAATTTTATTTGTTTGCTCCCTCAGTACAATTTTCTACCGTCCATCCCATTGTTCATTTCTTTTGTATCTGATGATTGGGTTTCTATAACGCATGCTTTCTTAATTTTATCTACATGTGTTACCCTTATCTCGTCATCATTTATTAACGTTATATTGTGGTTTTTGTAATCTATTCCTACAATTTCATACGGACCTTTGTACTGTGCTTTATACATCTTTCTTGGCTCCTTTAGAACATATACTGCCTTTCCTTTCAGGAAAAATCGTGTATTGAGCTTTTTATCATGACAATACTTAGATATGTACTTCGCCTGCACTTGATTCATGGCTGCAATCGTTTTTAACCGCGTCGTTATTTTTATTAAATCATCCAAGCATTCGTCATAAGTTTGTCCGTTTGTTGTTTTCTGGAAGCTTGGCAGAATTCTGGCTGGGTAGCCCAGTAATATCTTTTGAGGTGCCTTAACCGTAGCTAAGTGTTTTGCCGTATTGAACGTGCACATGCACATTTTCAGATGCTCATTCTAATAGTCATCTTTATCTACGTTTGCCTTTAGATACTCCCTTAACGTGCGGTGCATTCGTTCTATTACACCATTTATTTGAGGGTAAAAAGCTGTAGTGCCCATTTTGTCTATTTTAAATACTCTTGCAAACTCCTCTACTAATTTGTTTTTAAAGCGTGCGCCTCTATCGGACAAAGTTTTTTCTGGTGCGCTAAAGTATGCTATTACTCTATCTAAAAGTGCATTATCTTTTTGTAAAGCAGTCACTCTCTTTAGTGGTACAAAAATTATATACTTTGTAAGCCAATCTTGGATCGACCATTTGTGGCTGTTGCCGTGTGCAGATGGTTTGTTGATCGGGCCATAAAAATCGATGGATATTTTTTCAAACGGTTTACCTGGCGTATCTGTTATAATAAACGCCTGTTTTGTTTTTACCCTAACAAGCTTCTTCGATTGGCCTGATTCACAACCCAACACAAACTGATGCACATCCGATCGCATGTTCCTCCAAGAATAATTCTTTGCGACTTTATTGTACGTTTGGTTCATGCCCAAATGGCCTCCCATGGATAATTCGTAATATTCTTTTAGCACCTCAAACCGCTGTTCCACCGGTGGTACTATTAAGTTATTTAAATATAACACCGCTGATACATTTACATTTTCAAAGATATTCTTGCACTGTTCCGCGAAGTAATCCCACTGTGCTGCGCTTGATATCGCAAGGTTTCGTATAATACCTACTGACTCTATGTTGTAAAACCCAATGATCTGTTTTAGAGACGATATATATTTCTTGATATCCGATTACAATCCTGTACTGTCCAAGTGCCTTTTTACGTATGATATCATCACTGACACTTTTCTTGCTTTTGATAGAGTGACGTCTCCCACCCTTTTATCTTTTTCCATTTCAACGATCTCATCGTCTATCTGATTGCCAGGTATCTCTGATTTTTCTGGCTCCGCTACCGGACTTGGCGTGCGCGACAAATAGCCCGAAAGTCGAATGATCGCGAGCGCAACACCAGTTGAAAGTGTCACACTGTGGCACCTACAGCTTGAACACCTTGATTCTATTAATATTATACAACTGCAAAATGGAACAGCAACTGGTTTATATTTCTCAAATGCGAAAGGTGTTGAAAGTGCGATGTGTGCGTGAAGGGCAAAATGACTATGGTACTATTCAAACTCAGCGAGAAGCGCGCCGGACAGACGCTGGTTATCGTGCATTCCCATGTGTGCCAAATGGACACCCCGTCTCTCGGAGACTCTAAATACTTTCTAACCTTCTTAACGACCACAACCGTAAAGTGTTTGCTTACTACCCGAAGAGAAAGGACGAAGTACTGAGTAGTTTAAAACACTTAAAAAAAATCCTCAACACACAGTACGGTAGGACCAGCGAGTGGTTGAGGACCGATAACGGTTGAGAGTATACATACACTTAGTCAGACGACTTCCTGTCAACAGCTGAAATTAAGCGAATGAAATCCATAGCCTACAATCCGCATTTGAACGGCAGAGCAGAGACGTTAAACTGCACGTTGATAGATAAAGTTCGCTGCATGCTATTGGAGTAACCTTTGTAGCAAAGCTTTTGGGCAAAAGCAATCGCTATGGCTGCATACCTATTAAACTAGTCCCCCAAGTAGTGTTTGGGCAGAGGACATCCGAGGAACTCTGGCATGGTGTTAGACCCGACCTTTCTAACCTGCGAACATTCGGATGCAGAGCTTTCAGCTTTATACCAAGGCACCTCAGGAACCATCAAATAAAGCAAAACCCGCAGAGTAAGTACAGATCTCTGAAAAAGAAAACACCGAGGACGAAAGGCAGACACCATCTGACTAATCGGACTAGAACATCGATCACCAATTAAGGCGGACTAACAGGCCACACGATTCAAAATGCAAAAATAACGGCAAAACTTTAATTAACTTGGTTTTTGAAGAATCCACGTAGAGAAATTGTAGGGGGATCTTGTAAACATGTACACTTTACAACCTATAAATGCTGACATTGCAGTAGCCAAAGCTAACTTAAATAAGACTTAATTTTAAGAACGACATTAGAAACATTGATCGATGGAGAATGATTATTTATATGTAATTACGTTAGTGGTGCTCTGTTGTTTTAGTGGTGATGTGCTCTCTTCGTACTCGCATTGTTTTCCTGATTAGGTCATTAGAATGATGACGACATATTGAGAAAGTAATTTTCATAAATAAAGTCATGCTCTATTGATCAATGTTTTTAATATCGTTATTATACTTATCGACATGGGAGAAAGTGCCAAGATGTTCTAGAAGACTAAATTGTGTCAATATTTACTTAATGATTTTATTATAGAATTTTTTTATACTTGAAAAAAGTTTTAATTCTAATTCAAAAACCAAAGAAAATTTTAGTAGAAAAAAATTTGTTCTTCAGAAACATGGCTGATTAAAAATGTAAAACTTCGGAAATATGTAAATGTACTAACTTTTGAGTATTCCAATTTGTTTTACTACCATGCACTGTTTCTAACCAGCACTGTAAATTTGTGAATTCTTACATCTAATTTATAATCAGCGACCCCAAATAGCCTTAAGTACAGACTATTTAGAAAATATTAGATTTTCTAAAGAATTTCGTCTGTCATTTTGTACCCGCCGTTTGGAATTACTATATATCCGACAGCAGATTCGTAATCAGCAACCCTACAAACCCACAAGTTAAAATATTTTGAAATTATACGACTTTAAAAGTATTTCGTCCGCTTTTTGTACCCGCTCTTTCAAATTATTCTACATCTGACAGCAGATTAATAATCAGCGATGCCAAAAACCCCCAAGTACAGACTATTTACATCAGCCCCATACAGCGGCCCCAAAAATCCATAGGTACCAACTATTTGGAAAATATACGATTTTTTCAAGAATTTTCTTTACCATTTTGTATCTGCCATTTTGAATTTTTTCAAATACGACAGCAAACACATAATTGGCGACCCTGAAAATCCCTAAGAGCAGATTATTTTTATGATATTCGATTTTGAAAAAATTTTGTCTCCCATTCTGTTTCCGCCATTTTGAATTTTTTGAATATGACAGCAGATTCATAACCAGTGACCCCAAAAACAAAAAAGGGCACATTATAAGTACAATACACTTTCTAAAACAGTTAAATTAAAATTGTTCAGTTAGTATTATTAACAATTTTGCGTTAATAATGATTTCATAGGTTATATGTGACATCTAAAAATTCCGGGGAAACGGTTTGATATTCTACAGCTCAAGACAGAAAAAATAGTTCTTGTAGGTTTCTTTAAAAACCAGGTGAATAAAAGTGTTGCCGTTTTTTTCGCATTTCGAACCACAGTGAGGCATATACTTAAACGTCTCTAAGAGTTCCAAGTTTACTTGACCATAGTAGTCACTAACAAGCCCAAGACGTTCTCAGAAGCCGTATTTGGACCAGATGGGAAGAAGTGGATAAGAGGAATGGAAAGGGAGATTGACTCGATCCACCGCAATGGCACCTAGGAGCTGTGTGATCCACTGGCCCATAAAAATATCGTAGGCTGCAAGTGGGTTTATGAGAGAAAGATGGAAGCCGACGGCAGCCTGAGATACAAAGCTCTCCTGGTGGCGAAAGACTATAGCCAAATCAAAAGCGTTATCTTCGATGCCATGTACTCGCCTGTCGTCAGATACTCCACTTGCGCCTATTTTTTGCGTATGAAGCCAAACGAGACTTGGGCGTACTTTACTACGACGTGGAAACTTCTTTCCTTCACGGAGATTTGCAGGACGAAATTAACATGGAACAACCTCGAAGCCTCGTCGTTAAGAATGAACCTAACAAAGTATACCGCCTCAAGAAAGCAATGTACGGGCTCAAGTAAAGAAGCCGCGCATAGAACACTAAACTACATGCACTACTAACTCTGTTCAGGTGCCTGTACAGCCATCCCCAGCTCAGGACAATCTGGAGTGAACTGAGCTTGCCCTTAACGGGCAAAAGTACACTGATAGGTTATGTCACAAAAAATACTATATTCATAAATTAAAAAAAAATTTAAAAAATAGAAATATAAGAAATGTACAACGTAAATGATTGAATATGTGTAATATGTTTGAACTAAATGTCGACTGGTGAGGATGAGTACAAGTATATTAAATAATTATTCTTCAGGTACATTTTGTTCTCACTCGATAACATTTTTTTAAATGACTTTTATCCTGCTTCCCTCCCAGTCCCGTGCATTATTAATCAATGCACTCAATTTGCCTTTGACGTTTTTTTCAAGTTAAAGAGCATTTTGGATTTGTGTAGATGTCAAAACATCTAAAAAAGTAAAACATATTATCGAGCAATGGATGAGTACAAGATGTTGAAAAATAGAAATAAAATTACCTTTAACACACTTATAAAATTTTGTACATCACGAAACTGGCTTGTTGCCCTGTTTTTTCTGAGCTGTGTGAGCAACAACAACCTTCTTACGCGAAATTTTTTTGAAAATACATGTCATCACTTCACTTGAAGCGACGAGGTGGTTTTATTTATTATCAATGCTACGTGTCTCTTCTATACAAATATATAATACTTTAGTATAAATACGAATACTTGTATTGTATCAATCGATAAAATAAGCCTATGCACACTCACCAAGTCACTGAAAAAAGTTTCATTATCCGTAAGATCACGATTGAACTGATAAAAAATTTTGATGCTCTCGATGGGAAAATCATACTGGTATTTCTCTTTTAATGTTTTTAATGTAACACAGTCTTCAATAGCAAGAGTTCCATTTATCATAGAATTAGTGTATTCCTCGACTAAGATCTCTAAGTTCGATACTGATGCATTTATATTTTGGAATTCTCGTGATAATGATGATTTAGGAGCTATAAATTTGTATAGGATAAGTTGATTGAAACAATGATGCAAACACTAAAAATTATAAATCACAACATCACCATTAAACTGCTCACTAATAAATTTTTTCAAAGATACCTCCAGAGCTACACAATAGCATAATAATTAATGTAATAAATACATTAAGTATACTTTTAGTTGAAAAAAAACCTTTTAAGTGTTCAGGAACGAGCTCTTGATTGTTAGTCAAATGGCTAGCACTTCATTCTGTATCATTACAAGTAGTATCTAGAATGGTAGATAGTTTACATCTTAAAATAGTTTTAAATATTAACCAAAAATCGAAATCACAATAATTTTATACCTGATCGTGTATGACTGTAGTTTGACTGCATTGATTCTTCCGAACTATCCATTTCGACATTATTCAACTTACTTGGATTACTCGATACACTATTTGGCACATTGAATAAACTTGCATCTTGGTTTGCAGTACTAAGTTCTACGTTGTACGAAGATATAAAAGTAATTGCCTCATCATAAGTCTCTAAAATAAATTGTTAAAAAAATGAATGTATTTTATCTTTAGCAATTACTCAAACACTAAATATGTAATATATACCAAATACACGTTTTAATTGGCACTTTTGTAATATCCAGTCACATAGGAGCTTACGTCCAGTTTTTATATTCTCTAAGATAATATGACTAACTACTTCATTCACAGGGAGCTCTCGATATTAAGCATATGTTTCTTTAGTCCCAGGCTATACTTGACATTAAGAGAGTGGAATCACTAGCATAGGACTCAAATACTCTTGAGCTTGTATTACAACAACTGCAAACGTATTTTCCGACATCTAATACATGATTTAACAAATGATTTATAATTCTTATCATTGAGCTAAACATTGTTAAAGCGATTAATTAAAAATTAGTTTAAATCACTTGTTGTGTTGTTAAAAATAGTGTAAGATACTTCCATAGGTAATTTCAGTTTATAACATATTGATAATTTCTACCTTGTTTCTTTGTTAATGTAGAAACACCACTTTTTGTAGGCCAGCAGGATGTTGCACGAAATTATCACTAAGGCGAGCAGCTGTCAAGTGGCTACGTGGCTTAAGTATAAACATCAGCTGATACAAAATACATGCATATAAGCACACGAAGTGGCTGATGTTTTCAACAGTATTTGAATGTACATTTGTACATATATTTACATCAAAACTATTTACAGGATATTGTGAGAGTTTTCTACTACATGTCGAGAAAAGGAACAGCTTACTCTAGTTTTGGATCAGTTGGTAGTTCGAAAAATTCGACGAACGTCATTTTGCTTTTGATGTCTTTCAATGAAAATGAAACAATGTTATGATTTTTTCTTTTTTTTACTTTAAATATATAAAAAATTGATGATTTATAAGGACACACAAAAGCCTGTCCCATCACATCAATTTTTGTGCCAGTAAAATTGATTTTTTTGAAACTGGTCGAAAAAGTAAAAAATTTTGTTACTTCAATCACTAGTCCACTTTTAAAAAAAAAATATTATCAAGATGCTTGCACCGAATTTCACATTTGGTATATTAAATTTTAAAAATATTAATGCAGATCTTATCTTCTGTAAATTTTAAAACTTCAAAAGATTTGGGCTCAATAGCTCTTGCATTAAAAAAAATGTCTTCCTGAACTTGATGTCGCAACTGAGACAGTGGATTATTACCTGAATGTATGCCTTTCTTCAGCTGTCCTAACTTATTTTTAAAGGCGAACGCAGCGTATTTTTCTCAAATGTCTCAAACTATGTACATTTAGAGACTGAAAGTGCTTACCGTATAAGAAAGGACAAAGTTTTACAAAACTGACCAAACACGCATGAGTTTTATTAGTATATTTCTCATAAAATCTGTCACAGGAGAGTATTCTGCAAGCTGTAGTAAACAACATGAATTGTTGCAGTAATTTTTCTGTCGATAATTTAATACTAAAAATCCATAGTAATAGGAAAATAGTCTCAACTCTGTTGCTTTGTACTTTGACAGTTCTCCAAGTGACCTGGTAGTCCTCTGGAATACACAAGGTATGATGTCTGTTAAATGCATCATCCTTTGGGACAACAGAAGAAACAACGTTCTATTCAATTTTGTTTTGACATCAGAAGTCCAACAAGTTAATAGTTTTTTTGTTATACATTATAGTCCCAGATGCATAAAATCTAAGACAAACTGGGTTACCATGTTCACTTATGGATTAATCCCTCGTGGGCGCGGTATGGTCACGACAAATGGCTACGTAGCCGTGTTCATGTGCCTGAGCAGCAAGGCAGTTCATCTAGAACTGCTAGGTAATCTCACCACCGCCAGCTTCCTCGGCACTCTGAATCATTTCTGCAATCGGTGGGGCTGGCCCACAGTGATGTAGAGCGACAATGGCACTAATTTCAGAGGGGCTAACCTGGAGCTTCATTGACAACTTTGCCAGGCAGATCTGCACTGGGATCTCGTCGAGGACCAACTAGCGCAGGAAGGAGAGACTTGGCGCTTCATACCTCCGGGCGCTGTCATTTTGGCGGCATCTGGGAGGCCGGTTTCAAGTCCGCAAATAAACACCTCACCAAACTCGACACTTTGCTGACCCAAGTCGAACGAGTACTAAATTGTCGACCATTAGGACTACTATCCGGCGACATTGATGACCAGAAGGATTTGACACCCTCGCACTTCCTGACTGGCCGTCGTTTAGACACCATACCGAAACCTGTGGGCTTAGGAGCTTCGCTTGATCATACCACCCATTGGCAACTCATTCAGAGAGTGCACGATCACTTCTGGGACAGGTAGAGCAAGACGTACCTGAACACGCTGCGTTAGAGGTCAAAGTGGATATTGCCCAGGCCTAGTCTCGCTATCAAGGATTTGGTCGTAACAATAGATCAGATCCTGTTTTGATGTGATAGACAGTGGTCGTTGGACCGCGTCCTGCCGGTGTAACCAGGACCCGATGGACTTGTGAGAGTCATCACGGTTCGCACAGCCCGCGGCGAGTATACTCGACCGATCACGAAGATCGTTCCATTGCAAGTCTCTTTAAGGGCATCGCAGGCAGACCTGGAACCCGTCAACGGAAGTCACGACGGCGACGTGTTGCTGATTACTATAAGGGTCGTTTGCGAAACGAGGAGGGCGGAATGTGAGTCGAATCCACCGCGAGGAGGCCAGCGCATGCGCTCTACTCTCGTGTGTGTAAAAAGAAGTGTGTATGCGCGCAAGAAATCTCTCTCTCGTCCTGTTTGCTTCAGAGACTTAAGCCGTAAAATTAGTGCAACTTGAACCTAAAGAAATACAGACTCTAAAAGAAAATGGAATCGAGTCAGCTTGACTCAATCTGTTCACCTTAAAAATAATAATGATAAAATAAAAAAATGCAAGAAGAAATGTTTTAGCCTATAGTTGTTATAACTATTTTAACAACATTTAATAAATAAAAGTCGTTTTCTACATATCTGAAGTTATGAGGTAGGCGCTCGAAGCGCGGAGGGGGCGAAGTAATGGCATAAATACACAGTTCATTTGTGTAGGGCGGAAGTAATGTCCCACCTCGTGCCCCCTACCTCATTTTTACTCCAGACAGAACTTTGTCTAAAAATAAGGTAAAAATTTGCTATTTTTGCACATATTCTTATTGTTACTCTGTCTTAACATGCCCCCCACGATCCCTATGACACTTAAACTTTTTAAATTAACCCCTCTACAGACCTCTACGGCCCCTTCACAACTCCCGTCCCCCCCCGTCCCCCCACAATATTACATAGAAATGTGTTGTTTTTTCCGTGTCTTTACATAGTTGAGCCTTCTCCACAGCCCTACACGCCCCCCCCCCCCCCCCCCCCCCCCCCCCCCCCACCCCCCCCCCCCCCCCCCCCCCCCCCCCCCCCCCCCCCCCACGGCCCCCACGCCCCCTCTCGTCCTCCATTTTAATTACGATGTACCTTATTAACCGAACAACACGAATTTTTCATGCGTGGCTTACGCCTATATTCGTCGCCAAAGTTACCCGAAAGAAATCAATATCCCACTGACACAACAGCCCTCTAACATTGTCGAATACAGCCAAAAATGACCGAATGCAGCAAAAGCCGCTTTTCCCGTTGCTTATTACCATAGATCACTTGAAGATGGCCGGAGTTACCCCAAAGACGTCAATAATCTGAAAACCCGAATAACCCTCTAATATCACAGACACTGCCGAAAACGACGGATTGCAACCGAATCCGACCCCTCGGTTGCTTATTATCATAGCTCACCCGAACATGTCCAAAATAACTCGAATCAAGTCAATTATTCAATTACCCTAATCTAATATATAAAATTCTCTTGTCACAGTGTTTGTAACAAAACTCCTCCGAAACTGCTTTACCGATTCTTATAAAATTTTTTATGTGTGTCCAGTGATCTGAGAATAAGATATAAACTTTTTCTCATACCCCTAATCGATAAGGGTAGTCCGCAAATAAAATTTATTTTCTACTTTTTAGAGAAAAAATTATATTTCTATTTTCTTGTGATTTGGAAGTAAAAATCGATACAACCCTAAATTTTCACTCTCCTTTCGTCCGCCCCTATTTTTTTTAGCGATATTAGTACTTTAATCATTTTCTACTCTCGACGGTCGATAACTGATCAGTTACCACTCGATCAGCTATTTCCGCCAGGTGTCTGCAGGTGTCAGTTTATACCAAGTAAACAGCTAAGAGTAGGGATTAGAACGCAGCCAGTCTTCTGTCTTCCTCACGCTTATTGCTATACAAGCTTTCTTTCACCGTTTTCGGATATTATAATTGATTGTGCGTCGATCGTAGCAGTGACGCTTATACTTATCATTTTACTTTCTCAATGCAACTCTCATGTTAAGTATATTCTCATAGTCAACGTATCATCAATTTGCAGTGCTATGAATAATTATTCCCATTTTTCTCAAGATAGTTCTTACGTTTAGTATATTAAGTGATCTTACATAAATCAATAGTATTTAACACGTGCCACAAGCTCCCGCCAACAACAACCATTGTATTGCCTGTATAAATTATTCCAGAATATTTTTATATATTTTTTAGTTCTTAATTATTATTTATTAGTTTCATTATTATTTATAATACTATAATACTTCCATTTGATTTATTTGTGGGTTTTGTACAGTGAATAATGCCAGCAATACGTGAAGAATCTAGTTGGGGCCGTCGAACGACTAAATCTATAGACATGCGAAATAGAAGAGCCCAAAGAATATACGAACAAATCCAACAAGATCGTCAAGTTGTGCGTGTGCACATGGCAAAATTGTGTGAATCACCATCACAAGAGAAAGGAGCTGAACGAAATGAACGAAGATGATTAAAACAAAGACAAGTGCGTCGATTTGTATTTAGCACATGCAGATCAAATCACCAACAATACCAACAAGTACATCGAGCATTTACATCCGATTTATTCAGTTGTCTAGCATTTAAGTATAAGCGCGATATTAAATATAACGCTTATTCGAAAGTGGAGATTGGTGCTATGGACAAGGAATGTCCGCATTGTAATGCACTTAAATTCAAAAATTAACCAGCCGGTATGTGTTGCGCGTCAGGAAAACTGCAACCTTCGGAAATTGAAAAACTACCTGAACCATTGAACGGCTTACTTATCGGTACGGATCCAGATTCTAACCTGTTCCTGAAGTCATTTCGAATACTCAATTCATGTTTGCAAATGACATCGTTCGGAGCAACAGTTATAGTTAAAAAAATGCTCCAATGGCCAACAATTCAATTCAACATTCAATATAAAAGGTCAAGTTTATGACAAAGTGGGCTCATTGCTGCCAATGCCAAACGAAACACATAAATTTTTACAAATTCACTTTATGGGTGTCAAAGACTCTAAAAGCGCACTCGCCAATCGAGTGAATGCACGTTGTAGCTATATTAACTTGAATTCACCTTTTGCCAGACGCATCATCGGCAAGCTGGACGCTTTATTGAATGAGCACAACAAATTTTTGAAGTTACTCAAATCATACATACTTAAATTACAAAGTGGCAATCACGCTATTGTCATCAATTCTGATAAAAAATCTGCTGGAGAGCACATTCGTAGGTTCAATGCACCTGTTGTTAATGACGTTGCTTCGATCATGATTGGCGAGCATACAGCTACGCGAGAAATCGTAATAATAATCTTGAGTTAATTGCTTATGCATACCGTTCATACGGCGCTGTTCAATATCCACTAATGTTCTGGAAGGGACAAAATGGATATTGCATCAATATTAAACAACGGGCTCCCGTAACATACATTATGTAACCTAATTCATTATGAACATCATTACTTAACCTATTAATGCCAAAGCGTTTTAATTTTTTAGTGACTTTTAAACGCGATTATTTTGTATGTTATTGGCATCAACATAATTTTGGTTTTTACATATTTTGATGGAGCAAATTATTTTTTTTCCGAATCTTTCGTCAAAATTTTTGTAAAATTTAAAGAACAAACTATTTAACCAATGGAAACACGAAAAAGACCGAAATTAAAAAAAAAAGTTTCTCGATGTTTTCTAGAATATTATCACAATCTCGGCCTGAAAAATCGCTAAAAAATTGAAAGGCTTAAACGTTGATGGATTCCTTTTAATTAATATTTATGAATATATTATTACAGGAGCCGAAACAAACAAGAACGATATCTCAAAGTATTATTATGCGTATCGTCTGATAATTAGACGTGGTCAGGACAACCTCATTCTCCGGTGTCATGAGCCTTGCCAACAATTCATGGTCGATATGTACGTGAAGACAGAGAGCGAACGACTGCGATACTTATGATATGATTAAAAGGATTTGCGTGCGGGAAAAAAATTCACTTGTGAGACGATAATATCCCAATAACCCATTAACGCCGAAGCGTTCCAATTTTTTAGCGACTTTAACGCGATTTTTTTTGTAATTGGCATCAACATCATTTTGTTTTTACATATTCTGATGTAGAAAATGATGCTCTTTCTAAATCTTCCGTCAACATTTCTGTCAGATTTGAAGAAAAAATTATACGACCAACGTAAACACAAAAACACCGAAATAAAAAAAAAAAATTCTTACTTTTTTCCAGAATGTTATCACAAACAATATATGCTTGAAATATGCAGAAAAGTGCATACAATAGTTATACTTTAGGCCATTACTTTTGGCAAAAAAATTTTACGCCAAAACAAAAAATAATTGCGTTGAAAAAGCGCTAAAAAATTTGAAGGCTTCGGCGATAATGGGTTTCTTTGAATTAATATTTATGAATATATTATTACAGGAGCCGAAAAAAACAAGAAATTTAGCTTTAAGAACTATTATGCGTGTCGTCTGATGATTAGACGCGGTCAGGACACGTCATTCTCCGGTGTCGTAAGCTTCGCCAACAATTCATAGTAAACATATACGTGAAGATAGAGAACGAACGTCTAGGATACTTACAATATAATCAAAAAAAGTTCCGTACTGGAGAATACAATAACTTGCGAGACGCTATTGTAAGAAACACTGACACCACCAAAATTGGTAACTCTATCATTCTACCATCATCGTACATAGACAGTCCACATCACATGCAAGTATTCATCCAGAATGCTATGACTTTCGTGCACAAATACGGACGACCGAGTTTATTTATTACATTTACATGTAATCCAAAATGGCCGGAGATTACATATTTGCTATTGCTAGGACAAAATGCATTGTCATGACATCACGGCACGTGTGCTCAAACAAAAATTAAAGTCTTAAGCGAGTGTCATTACAAAATTACATGTTTTCGGTCCCACACGTTGCTGGATGTATATGGTTGAATGGAAAAAAAGAGGATTACCTCATGCACACAATTTAGTATGGATAATCGACAAAGTACATCCTGAAGAAATCGATAGTATAATCTCTGCGGAAATTCCTGATCCGTCTACTGATCAATTACTGTTTGATAATGTTTCAAAAAACATGCTTCATGGCCCGTGCGGTGATCTGAATCGTTCACCGCCTTGCATGATAGATGGACAATGTATAAAGTGTTTTCCTAAAAATTTCACTAAAGATACGATCATGTATGTCGACGGATATCCAATATATCTTCCAAGAAATACAGATAATGGCGGACAATCATTTACAACAAATGTTAACAACACAGACACTGACATTGACAACCGTTGGATGGTGCCGTATTCACCTCTGCTGAGTAGAAAATTTAATGCTCATAATAATGTTGAGCTCTGCAGTCCGGTTTAGAGCATCAAATACATTTGCAAGTATGTGAATAAAGGAAGTGAAATAGTTGTATTTTGTATTGATAGTACAAATGTAAATGCTCCTCGGTTTATAACTACGATGAAATAACGCTCTACCAGATTGTCCGGTACATCAGCTCAAACGCAGCTGTTTGGCGTATCTTTAAATTCCAAAATCATGAACGGGATCCATCAGTTTTTTATTTAGCCGTCTATCTTGAAATCGACCAGTGCATATTTTTCACGATCGAGACAGCGATTGATCGTGCAATAGATCCACCAAAAACTACCCTAACCAAATTTTTTGATTTGTGTAATCATATGGATGCTTTTGGTGCATTTGCACGAAGACTACTCTATTTAGAAGTACCACGCTATTTCACATGGGCTCGAACAAAAAAATGGATGCCCCGCAAGCAAGGCACACCGATTAATGCATGCCCCGGTTTATTCCAAACACCTTGAGGCGAGTATATATAGTCAATTCAAAGCAGACTGAGTGTTTTTATTTGCGACTGTTGTTCGGTAATATCAATAGCTCATTGTCATTTCAAGATATACGTCAAGTAAATGGACAACAGTATCCAACGTATGAAGATGCATGCCCTAGGCTTGCTGGAAGATGAAAACCAGAGAAACTGTAAGCTAACTGAAGCATCATTAGACTGTACAGCAATACAAATTTGCCCACTATTTGCTATGGTGTTGACTACATGTTTTCCAGCCCTAGCAGAGACGTTGTAAGATAATCACCAAGATTTAATGACTGGTGATATATTTTATCAACACGGTGCAACGATTTAATGATAACATTTAGCGATGATATTTACAATGAAGCATTGATTGCTGTCGATGATATTTGCATTGTCACTGCCAATTCACCACTTAGTCACTTCAGTATGCATTTGCCAAATGGAAGTGCATCTGATTTAATGAATACTGAAACGAATCGTCAGCTGCAGTACAATACTGTAGAAATGGAAGCGATTGTTACTCGTAATGTCGTACTTCTGACTGAGGAACAAAGAACCATTTACGACCGCAGTATGCTCGCAGTTTTGGCAGGAGAAGATGGATTTTTTTTTGGATGCTCGAAGTAGAAGTGTCAAAACATTTCTTACTCCGCTGATTCTCGCCAAAATACGATCAAATAATGGCATCGTATTTACCGTTGCATCATCTGGTATTGCAGCAACTTTATTGGATGGAGGTAGGATAGCTAATTCAGCATTTAAGTTACCAATAAATATTCAAAATGATCCAGACGCAGTGTGGAACATGAAAAACAATCGTCAATGGCCACAGTTCTGAAACACTGTAAAATTATCATCAGGAATCAATGCACTGTGCAGGAACAGGACATCGAAAGACATAAAAAACGACGAACTATTTGGCGGCACTCTGCTACTTCTTTTAAGTGATTTTAGAAAAACACTTCCCGTCATTCCACGTTCAACGTACGCTGATAAGATCAACACTTACTTGAAATCATCGCTACTGTGGCGTAATGTTGAAAAAGTACAGGTGCAAATGAATATTCGCGTTCGAATGCTTCAAGATCCATCCGCTGTAATATTTTCAAAACAATTGTTAGATATCGGCGGTGGAAAAGTAGATATACATGAAAATACTGTTTGCATAAAATGTCCGACCGATTTCTGTACGATCATAAATATGCAAAACGCTTTCATTAAACACATATTTCCCAATATACACACGCGATACTTGAATTATGAGTGGCTGGCAGAAAGAGCAATTTTGGCAGCAAAAAATGCGGACGTAAACGATTTAAATATCAATATACAACAGTTGTTGCCAGGGAACTTGGTCTCATACCAATATATTTTTGAAACTCATTAGATTTGCCAGGCATGCCACCGCACCATTTACGACTGAAGGTTGGATCTTTAATTATTGTTCTTCGTCATGTGAACCCACCAACGCTGTGCAATAGTACGTGATAAGGCAATAAAAAATTGATGGAAAACGATGTCGAAGCCAGAATTTTGAATGGACAGTTCCAAGGAGAAAATGTATCTCTACCACGAATCCCTATCATTCCCACAGATGTGCCTATGAAATTCAAAAAAGTTCAATTTTCAATTAGATTGGCATTCTCAATGACAATTAATAAGTCTCAAGGGCAAAAGATGTCGGTATGTGGCTTAGGTTCGGGCATACCGTGTTTTTCACATAAACAATTATACGTAGCATGTTCTCGCGTGGGTAAACCATCCAGTTTGTTTGTGTTATCTAAATATGGACTCACTAAAAATATCGTCTACTTTATTGCACTAACAGACTGCGGTTTATTTTTGAATTGGCATGATTTATGATTGAGATGGAATTTAAAATTGAATATTTAAGATTATAATAGTAAAATGGATTTAAAAATAGTTGGTGTTTTGTTATTTTTATTGACCGTCATCGTGTACAGCGCTCCATTCTTCATTTAGTCATATACCACATCCCCACATACTAATAAAAAATTATTTGCATTTGACTACCAAAATATTTATGAAAAATAATTTATATGGCAAAACAACGTTAGTAACCCTAAAACATTGTCTAACACTGCCGAGATCAACCGATTGCAGCTAAGGTGACTTCTTCCATTCTGTATAACCAGAGATCACCCGAAGATGATCGAAATTGACCGAAAGGAATTAATATCCTAATAACACAACACCCCTCTAACATTGTCGAACACTGCCAAGAACGACCGAATGCAACCGAAGGCACTTCTCCCGTTCCTTATTACCATAGATCACCTGAAGATGGCCGAAATCACCCGAATAAAATCAATAATTCAATTATCCTTATAACGCTATAACATTGTCAAATACTGCCGAGAACAACCAATTGCAGCTGAAGCCACTTCTCCCGTTCCTTATCACCAGAGTTCACCCGATGATAATCGAAGTCACCCAAAAGAAGTAAATATCCCAATAACCACTACAACCCTTAGACATCCTTGAAGACTGCCACGAACCAACGATTTCAGCCGAAAACGCTTCACCCGCATCTTATTCTCATAGATCATCCAAAAAAATTCAATAACCCAATAACCCTTATATTCCATCAAAATTATCGGTCACTATCGAAAAGTATCAATTGCAGCGAAAGTCGCTTCTTCATACAGCCCAGAGGAATTCGAAAAAACGTGGATATAATTAGCGACAGGTTTTAACATAGTCTATTTTATTTATTTGGGGTTTAGGAATATCGCCCTAAAATTAATCCCGATTTGCAGGTCAAGAACAATGTCAAATTGACGATGCAATGAGCAAAAATCATTAAAAATGGACAAAACAGCCCCTTGAGATTTTGTTTTCGGCCCGCATGACTTATTTAATAAGTAGACAGATTTACAACATGAATTGAATTTAAAGCATTTAATTTTAGATCATATTAATGTATCTATGATATGGAATTGTAGAATTGTAATATATTCAGTTTTATGATATTCTGGTCTAAATTAACAGTGTTGTTTTACTTCGCTTTTTTTATCCTAAAATTTTAGATATATTGAAGATTGTCTAACCGCATTTTGCTACCTATATGATCATTGAATCTATTTTACTGCGCTCTCAACAATCGTCACAGTGATCTCCAATTGACCTAATGCTTAAGGAAATGCTTTCTACTACTCTTATACAGCGTATGAGGCATGTTTAATAAATGTTTTAACCTGATCTCTAATTTCTATTACCCACCACGCCATGCCCGCCCTGCCACATTACCCCAGGGATTATTTACGCTTGCAAAAAAAAGAAGAAAATGTGGCTTTTCTTGTGATCAAAAATGGATCAGCCCCCCCCCCCCCTTCGGAACCGCAAAAAGGTATAAGAAAAAAAAAAGGGAGTGAGTGCTTGGGCACCAAAGTATGAAGTTATATTTCTTTGGCGGAGAATATATGAATGTAGATATAGCTTCTACGAAACGATATTTTAAATCACCCAATTTGATGTATCTAAGGTGGTGCATCTATCGTTGGAATAAGGATATTTGCTTATTGGGTGTGGTTTTAATAAATATTTTAATGCTTGATAAATAAATAATTAAAAATAATATATTATGTAGATGAGATAAGTACAGAGTATAGCAATGACACGAAGTGTGGCCAGGCTGGTTGGTAAGACACTGCCCGCTTTCATCGTATCTTTAGACGACTATTTAAAAACAACTTCCTACGCTGATAAAATCTCTAATGTCACGCTCGCACCTGCCACCTACGCTCACACACTTATTCTTAGTCACGTATATAATACCCACAGTATATATGTATATATATGTATATATGTATGAGAAGATCCGCGTCAACCGGATAATTTGCGTGGGAAAGATTAGAAACGACAAAATAATATGGCTTACTTTGAAGCTTAAAGCAAGGGCTATCAAATTTGATTTGGCGATTTCGAAAAATAAACATGGCAGATTAAAAATGGCGTCAGTTGTCTCCTAGTTGGCAGTTCCGTCTACAGCAATGTAGACGCTAGTCACGTGAATTGAGAGATATCAGGAAAAAAAAGATGATACAGTGGATAAGGATAAGTAAGTGCTGCTGATTATCATTCCACGGTCAAAACCTTGGAATTCAAGATGGCCGATCCAATATGGCGGCTTCATACCATCAATTTGGTATCTCGTTATGGGCACGGTCAATCTTGGTAAAAATTATGACTCAGGAGTTTTCAGGATTGCTGATTACGAATCTGAAGCCAAAGTTCCGAGATTTAAGATGGCCGATCCAATATGGGGGCTTCATACCGTTAATTTGGTATATCGTTATGGGCACGGTCAATCTTGGTACAAATTGTGAATCAGGGATTTTCAGGGTTGCTGATTACGAATCTAAAGTCAATGTTCCAAAATTTAAGATGGCTGATCCAATATGGTGGCTTTATATTAATAATTTTGGATCTCGTTATGGGCACGGTCGCTCTTGGTAAAAATAGTGACTTTGGAATTTCCGGGGCTGCTGAATAAAAATCTGCTGTAGAATAAATCTAATATTTAATATGGTAGATATAGAGAATATTACTAAATATTTAGAACTTCTATGACTTACTTGTTTTTAGTGCTATAGTTACTCTAAACTTTTTTATAATTTTGCTATTAGTATTTTAAGGTCAGCATTGTCAGTTTGACTTAAATATTGACTATTATGCAACGGTGATTCTAATATGATTGCCGTATTCGTGAGAAAATGACTCATGGGTAATATGGGCATTCGTTGTTTATTGAACTATTTAATTTAAAGTTTAATGATATCAAAAAAATTCTACCTGAATAATATTATTATTGCATGATTGGTTGACAGAGAAATGCACTTTTTAATACTGCAGAAAATGTCCGTCCTTTGCACTGGAATACCTGTTAATCTCAAGTCTATTATCATAATCTGGAACAAATGCATGACTTTGTTGAATTTCTGGTACGGCAGGCGGATTTGGAAACCTGTTATAAAGAAATTTAAAAATCTTTTCATGGCTTATATTAGAGTAGTGGAAAAACTGAATACTGTAAAACTATGCCGTAGCCCATTCAAAGAGAGAAAGTGATGTAAAAATGGCTGTATTCGAATCTACCTTTAAGGTATAGTGAGTTGCTTCACATTTTTGGCAGGCACCAATATCATCACAAGCGCTTCTGCCGTGCAAGGTAGCATGGCAGTGCCACTTAGCTGAAAGACTATTCCATTTTATTAATTCATATACTATAAATGAAAAAAGTTGGATAATTTGTTTTTCAAACTTACAAAATGCTGACCCTGGAAATGGCAATAGCAACATTATTAAAAATTTAAAGTAACTCTAGCACTAAAAACAGGTAAGTCATAGAGGTTCTTTATAATTAATAATATTCTCTGTATCCGCCATCTTAGATATTTGATTTATTCTACAACAGATCTGTATCAGCAGCCCCAAAAACCCCTCAGTCACTATTTTTACCGAGAGTGACCGTGCCCATGACAGGATACCGAATTAATGGTATGAAGCTGCCATATTCGATCAGCCATCTTGAATTTTGAAACTTTGACCTTAGACTCGTAATCATCATCCCTGAAAACCCCTGAGTCACAATTGTTACCAAGATTCACCGTGCCCACAACGAGATACCGAATTAATGGTATTAAGCTGCCATATTGGATCGGCCATTATGAATTCCAAGGTTTTGACCGTAGAATAATGATCAGCAGCACTTACTCATCCTGATGCACTATTTTATCTTTTTCTTTCCTCATATCTCTTAATTCGCGTGACTAGCGTCAACATTGCTATACACGGTTCTGCCAACTAGGAGACAAGAGCCGCTATTTTAAATCCGCGACGTTGATTTTTGAACATCGCCAAACTACATTTGATAGCCGTTGCCTCAAGATTCAAAATAAGCTATAGCACATATTTTTTGTTGCTTCCAATTCTTTCCACGCAGATTATCCGGTTGACACGGATCGTCCCATATATATATATATATATATTAAGGCTTAGAAAATAATAAAAAATCGGTTCTATTGATAAATGCTTATTTAATCATATAAAATCGATGATTAATATTTTTTTTAATAAAATATGTTACCATGTAGCATAATACAAAAAATTACATTATTTACAAATAAAGAAAAAAAATTGAAGAAGTGAGAACTATAAGGGTTATTAAGGAGGTTCGGGAGTAATAATAAAATGCAGAGATCACAATGATATTAATTTTTCTTGATAGTCTGGAATACGTAGAACTTGTATGAATTTTTTCAATATTTTTTATAGGTCATTTTAAAAATAATAATACAGATGAAAATGATTGTAATAACATAGGCTCTTAAGTAACGTAACCTCGATTAGTCGTTTACAAGGACAAATATTTTTGGAAAATGCAAAGATATTAAAAAAAAACCATACCTACGAATGAAGTATTGTTTTAAGATTGAGTGAGTAAAATTTCAAGTCATGTTATAGAGCATTTTAAACAATGCTAACGCTAAACGTAAGCAAAAAATTGAGTTCATAGGGTTTAAGAGGGGTACGCGGTAAATGTGGCCAAGCTGTGCGAGCCAAGAGACTCTTTGCTCCTTGCCTCGCTGAATAATACTTCTGGACCTCCTTAAATGTGTACAAATGTATCAAAAGAGAAAGCAAGAGCGAGTAAGTGATAGATAGGAGATGGAAGATGGAAGTTATGTGCGCAAATGTCATGACAGATAAAAAAAACTATACATAAGATGCAATGAATGTATTTAAAAACAAAATCAACTTAAGATTGTTATTTTTTTTTTTAATTATGTTGTTTTCGAACATTATACAGAATCATTTCCGAATTACGTATGCGTATCTTTATTAAATTGTAAATATTGTTATTTATTATCTATTTTGCTTACCCGTCGATATATATAACGTATTTTCTGTTTTTCAAAGGTTGTGCGATCATAAAATCATTTTGAAATATTTTCTATACGCATTTGTGTTCACATGTTGAACGCGTTGTAATTCTTTTCGAGATTTATTCACCACTTTCTTCCACTTTTAACTAAGATATACACAACATTCTGAACATTGAGGTTATGGCGCAATATTGACTAACATCTCTCTATTTGTCCGACTGTATGTTTATGTACCCTCTAGGACACCCGTCAAAATTGTTATTTGTAGCCTTTATGGCTTTCTGTTCAAGATATTGCGTATCTTCGAATATTTCAAGGTTATGTGTGCACTAAACCGAAAATAATTATTTCTGCATACTTGTCATGATTTTCTAACCATGCTATAATTCTTTTCAAAACTTTTCTATATCAATTCCATATGGATACATCCAAATCACTGCAAATTGAGGTTATGTATTTACATCAACCAATACCTCTCTATTATTGCTCTATGATGTTTTTTTTTCCTTTAGAAAATCTATAAGAATTTTTATTTTTGATATCGTATATTTTATTATATAAATATTGCGTGTCTGTATCGATCAACTAAGCATAAAAAAAATTGTTGCTATTTGTTTACTGTATTTAAATAAAAATAGTAACAAGTCTTTTCATGTGTGTATCACACACGCATGCGCGCATACTTATACCATATAAAGGCAGTGAAAGTAATACACAAAAAAAGTTAGCTCGTGGCTGGATGGATACGGTGCTCGGCTCACGGACAAAAGGTCGTAAGTTCGAATCTCGTAAAAAGTTTTTTTTTAAATTTTTTTTTGGAATTTAAATTTACTTCTGTCATACATTTTTGTGAGAGAGAAAATAGGAATTCAAATTCATTTTTGTTATACAATTCCAAATTCACTTCCGGTACACATTTTAGAAAGCAAGAGATAATGTTAAAATCATTGATTAACCTCCTGCATAACGTGTCTATAGAAGTATAAAATCAATAATAAAGCTATAATAGAGAATACCTACTTTAGAGTTCTCATCCATTCGTAATCCTCTGTCCTCTTCAGCACCATTCATTTTTTCTATCTACTAAAAATATTATTTAACAGTCTTTCATCACCTTCTGACGTGTAATGGCGTAAAAGAATTTTTATATAATCATTTAACTCATTGATTAGTCTTAAAGATCAAGGGATTATAAATGTAATATGTAATTTAATTACAATCAGAAGATAGGAATCTTCAAAATAAAAACTTAGTTGCGTTTCTATGTAAAAACAATAGATTTATTACATTATGTACCAGTTATAACTATTTACATCATTCCATACCTGTAAAAACAATAGAATCAACGATTGAAGCTTTTACTCAGATATCCCGATTTCACATACATTTTGTCTCATCGCACTGTTTACTTTTACTCTTCTTCATTTTTCTCCCTCTCAATTAGCATTTCTCATGAAAAAATATATTTCGTCTATGTATTAAGACAAACAATACATTAAATCCCCTAGTTACTGGGCCTTGATATTCATATTTTCTAATGGTTTATGATTGCAATGTACTGTAAATTCTTACCCACAAGCCAATGCTGCCAATATTTCACTGCTTATTTTATTGCCAGACATTCGAGGTAAATTGCTTCACTTTTCTTTTGAGTCTCTGTTAGTTTTCTTGAAAAAAAAGCCACTGGCTTTGTAAATCCATTTTTGTCTATTTGTTTAAGCACAGCTCCTACTCCTTTTATACTTGCATCGGTGTAAATTTTAATTGAAACTTCTGAATCAAAAATCTTTAAATCTGGCTCTGAACATATTAATAACTTTATTTTTTTAAACGCATTTCGACACTCTTTTGACCAGTTGAATTTTATATCTTTTCTTAACAAGTTATGAAATGGATCAAGAATGACGGAAATTTTGGGTATGAACTTATGATGAAAATTTATTTATCAAAATACTGACGTATATTTTTTGTATAAATATTTTGCATAGCTGTTTGCAAAAGTGCATTTAGAAAATTTTAGCCTAAAACCTTTATTTATTATTGCTTCTAATAATTTCGATACATGTGTTGTATGTTCTTCGAAAGTTTTTGAGAAAATCATTATGTCATCTATAAAATTAAATGCACAATCACAAAGTTTGTATTTTCTAATGATGTTGGTGAGGATTCTTTGAAAAATGGCTTGGGCTATTTTGATTGATAAAAATGCCGAATCCATGTCTAATGTTGTAAAATATTCACAGCTTACCGTTTTTACCAATAAGTCTTCAAATAATGGAAAGGGTTGTGACTGAGGGACAATAATTTTTTTGTTCTTTGAAATCAATGCACAGTCTTGATATTTTATCCTCTTCCTTTTTGTATGGAAGAGTAACTGGAGCCGCAAATGAACTATAAGATTCTTCGACCATATTCTTTTCTCATAATTGTATTTTTTAATTTTCTATTTCTTTCCTTTCTGCAAACATATATCGATAAGAACGTTTATAACAATGTTTCTCCATCATAAGATCAATGTGAGCTTTGTAGTCTTTTACAGTACCTACATCGTATTTGTCTTTGGCAAATACTAAATTGTATTTACTTATCGATTTATTGATTTCTGACTGTTGATATAAGTCCAAATGATCTATTGAAATCTTGAATTTATCTACATTTATGTGTTCGTTAGAATTTATTTCGTATTTGATGATTCGTTTTTCTAATGTTTCATTGAATAAATATTTGTTAACTTTATTATTGTCACCTTGTACACCAGCAATATTGATATTTGTCTTTTCTAAATTTTCATTTAACACTTTATCGATGTAGTGTGTAATTTTTTAATCTTCATTTTGTATGAAATTAAAGTTTTTCATACAATCCAGACACATTAGAAAATCATAATTGAAATGTTTACCATCCACAACAAACATGTCCATTGTTTTTTTGATATTGAACATTTTTATTTTCACGGTTACCATACCTTTTGTTTTCTTAACACCGTTATTAGTCCTCAAGTTTACACCTTGTATATTTCCCATCTTATCCCGTTTATTCTCAATAATTTACCGTTAATTAATGACACATTTAAACCAGAATCATACATTCAAGAAATTGACAAAGATACATTTAAAAGTAAATTGATTTTTATTGATGGTGTTACATCTTGTTCTTTTGATTATTTCCATTGAGTTCTATTTCTAATTCGTAATTGTTAACACTTTTTATTTGTTCTGTTCTTTTATTATTCTCATGCTTGTCTCTGAACCAACAACTTATTTCGAAATGATACCGTTTACCTTTTTCTCCCTTTCACAAATCTGGCATGGTTTTTTTTCTTTAATTTTCTTAAACTTCTTACCAGTGTACATCGGTTCTTTCTGACTGAATTTATTGATGAGATGTTCCAACTTACCGATTTCGTTATAGAGATCCTCAGTTCCATGCAAGTTTTCTCCATCAATTTTGTCTAATACCATCCCTTATAAGCAAAAGTATCACAAATATTTTTTTTCTACTGAATCCATTCTGATTCTACTAAAAATTTTTAAATTTTGCAGCAATACCAATCTGCACTAGCTTTTTCAAGATAAAATTTGAAAATTCTAATTTTTTTTTCACTTTCAACCATCAAACAGCTTTCACATTCTTTTTCAAATTCATCGTGCATTCAAATCCACTGATGAGCATTAGAGTTCTTTCCATCAAATTTTTTTATCATTAAATCATTAGCTATTTTTTCTAAATTTTTTCATCTTAGATTTTTGTGGTTTTTCCTCCAATACTTTCTCTAATAATTTTTTATTTGTATCATCGGATGAACTATGAGTTGTTTCTACTAATTTTCTTGTAAAATCTTCAAGATAAAGATCCTCAAACTGTAAATTTTCTTCATCATCCAAGTATGATTTGGATAATTTTTCTGTGAAAGTAGTTCAAAAATTTCTATACATGTTCCTCTTTGTAAGTGCTTTTTTTATTTTAGCAAAATTTTGTGATGTTATTACTTTTTTATGCAAACCAGTTGGTTGATATTCATTTGGTTTACCAAAGGTGCGGCTATCTGGAGTACCCGTTGAGGTTAGATACAATACTGTTGTTTTTTCATCTGTTGATGCTCTTATTCTAAAATCAAATCTAAGTTTTTCCATACTTTGATGTATTCAAGATGTGTTTGCGAAAATTTTGTTTTTTAATATGTAATTTAATTCAAATCAGAAGATGGGAATCTTCAAAATAAAAACTTAACTGCGTTTCTCTGTAAAAACAATAGACTTATTTACATTATGTACAAATTATAAATATTTATATCATCCCATACGTGTAAGAACAATATTAACAACATTTAAAGCTTTTACTTAGGTATTTTCATTTCACATACATTTTGTCTCGTCGCACTGTTACTCTTCTTCTTTTCTCTCTCTCTCAATTTATTTCGCGAAAAATGCTAGTAACTATCTCTGAAGTGCCAACCGTTGGCAATGTATGTCGGTAGTGCGGTATATTTGAATTTAAAGAATATGACAAGCATATGAGTGTTGTGATTTTCTTTACATAAATATACTCATGAACTTTGAGAACATCCAATTTTCTTTCAATAAATATTTTTACCTATCGAAAAATAAAGATCAGATGTTTCTAGAAAAATATAAATAATTTGACAGATTTGAATAGTTTAAAAATTATTATTTAAAATACTTTAGAATTCGTTGAAGAAATACTGAAAGACAAATTCTTGCGTAGATATCGATACATTTAGTATTATTGAACGCAAAATAATATAGAAGTAACAAACTACGGAACAATTTTGTTTAAAAATTCATTGAAGATAAATGCAGTAAGTTTCTAGTTAGTAAAAGCCATTCAGGATTACCCAGAATGCACCACGTGGAGATAGGCTTGCTATGCATTCCATTAGTATGTGTTTTTTAGTGTAGATACGTAAGTACAATTTGTTAAACGAAAAAAATTATGTTATGAGTGTAATTTTATTATTATTTGAAAA
>JAPYYV010002719.1:0-24828 GCA_030522625.1 Copidosoma aretas
GCCACGCAAAAAATTACGTACACACATTGAAAAAAAAATTATGTATGGTAAATATTATATATATTTTTAAAATGTTAAAGTAAACAAACTTGTACTCGTAAATAAGAAATATTTTATTACTAAGCATAAATTATTTATATTTATACAAAGAACGATTTGAGTTATTTTGAACTTAGACATAATTATTAAGATTCCTTTGGCTCGGTTTTACATCTTTTAACATTTAATTCCTTTAATCTATCGTCAATAGCTTTTGGCGCCTCTTTGGCTTTATTCATTCCCTTCTTTTTTTCATCCAACAATTTTTTCTTTCTGACTGGCGTATCTTTTTTTTTTTGCGCTTCCAATTCCTTTTGTTTTTTCTGATTTTCTTTTTAAAAATACAAGTCGTAAAACTCATTTGACGTTGCAGCTGCTACCATCTTAGGCTTTTTAGATTTATCAAATTTTCTCTTTTTTTTAGCTTAATAATCGGTGGGTAGTAAGAAACAATCAGACATCCGTTTAAGTTTAAGAGTAGCTGTAAGTAATTGAAAATATTGCGAAAAAATCGGATATCTTTGGAGTACAAGAAATATAGCAGATAAAATAACGCTTGGTTCAACCTTCATGATTTTCTTTTTTGTTTTTAATGGGTTCCTGTTTGAGATTCATAATTTTTTTAATAATGTCATCCTTAGAAGATAATTCCTCCCTATCTTGACTATCAGTTAAGGAAGGATTGCTTAGCAATGAGGTTTTGCCCGAAAAATATAATTAGGTAGAAAAAAGTAAAGTAAAACTTTTGAACAAAAATATAAAAATATATTTATATTTACTTTTAGTACATTTTAAAGTTGATTCTTTATTGATTTTATTTGAATTATTGGTCGAGCCACTCGATTAATGAACATTGCTATTTTGTTCTTCAAAAGAATTAACATACTCTATTTCAACACCATTTGATAAGGTAAAACTGCTACTAGACTCCAAATTATTTACTGTATCATCATAAATCACAGGTATTTTTCCTATCTCCGAATCTGTATCTTATCCTGAATCGTCTTACTATAACTAATTATAGAACAAACAATGTGTGAACTTTCTGTCACCGGTGATAGTGGAAATTCTTGGTCGATGAGAACTACCTCCATTCTCAAAGATTAACTAGTTGAAAAACTGCCTAAAAAAAACATCCTAAACTCTTATTCTTGCAAAAAAATTAAACATAATTATATTTGTAAAATTTTTCAAGTGCTTTAAAAGTTAGCAAGTCAAAAAAATCAAATTCTAGCTAAAAATTTTTTTACATAAATAGTTTATCAAACTGTATGATAAAAATCAAACTGTTCTGATCAAAATAAATGAAAAAAAAAAAGTTTTAATGAATATTTATCAAGTGTAAATAGAATTGAAGTATGATAATTGATTCTTTCGCCAAAAAAAGGATATAAATACAAAAAGTGTAAAAATAAAATTAATATAACCACTGTTGTTCTACTATCTTATGATGTAAATAAGGTACAAATCGTTTTTTCTGACTGCGTAGAAGCCGATTCTTCATCACCTTTCTCTATGCTCTTTAAATTAACATTCACATAAACTCTTAGTTTTATCTAATAATCAAGCAAACTTTCCAAAGTCTTATCACCATTCCATATTTCACTTGACTCAGATACTTTAAAATCGTTTTGTAATGGTTTATAAAGACACTTTTCAAATTCTTTTAATAAGCCACTACCTACTTGATGAAAAGCTATTTCTAGTCTTGTAATGGCTTTGTTTATCTTTTTTTACTGAGTATATCATAATCTATAGAATTTTCATAAAATTGCTCATACACTTTTTTTGATCCCACTGTGATAATTACTTTTTTGGCTTTTGGACACAATTCTACACTTGTATCATCACAATTAAAGACTTTAGAAGGTTTTGAGGTAATCAAGCTTATACTTTACAAAAACGACCGGACTTCTGAGAACCATTCTTTCAAATTCTCTTCAGTTTCCTCTGCCCAAGCCTTGACTAAATTTTGTGACATCCTTATTGTAAGTTCTCGGTGTCGTTTGAAAAAACCTTCTGTCCACTGTCGTCCAGGTCTTCAATTGGCGAACTTGGTCTTCAAATTCAATGATTTTACATACTCTTGCAAACAATGTAAAAATTTCTTTTTTGTTTAAAGGGTTAGCTCTCTCAGCCTACTAAAATACGATTATGTTAGTATGTAAAATCATATACAGTACTAAATGATACTTTAAGAAATATTAGAACAAATTATAAAGTTTAAGTTATTTCAGTTGCGAATTCCATTGTTCGTGAACTATCCAGCGGATCAAGTAAAGTTTCTGACTTCTACTTATACATAACGTAAACTATGTTTTGAAGAATGTCAAGTATTTATTAGTAAGTCTACAGTTTGTACTATAACTATATATTTGTCTGTCTAGCGTGGCTGACCCATCTCAACGTCTTTATTTGCTTTTTATTTATGCATTTCTTGCTCAAAAATTTGTGGACGTGTGGTCCGAGTGTTGCTCTTTCGATTCGTGTAAATTTTATTCTTAAAAACTGTGGCGAATTTCAGAGAAACGAAAAAAAATACAAAGACATATTTCAACACAAAAAAAAGTTTTTAAACAAAAAATAATAGCACCATCATGAAGAGCAAGTCAAAATCTATTGATTTAAATTTTTTTATTATTTTTTTACGATCTTCCCAGTCCGTACGAGCGAGTTGAACACAGCGTGCTTGAGTGAAAAATGCGTCGCACGCGCGCGGTAGCCCGATCTTGCTGTACGCGCCCATATGCGGGAGCTGGAGGCGGGCAAGGTAGGCATGGGTTTGGGAATAAAAAAGGAAAAAAAGGGGATATGATAGATTCAGATTTACACATATCATGTTGGGTTTAAATGCAAACATACCAGAATAAATATGACAAATAAAGACGGAAAAGGTTAGACTAGAAATAGGCATGAGAAAAAGGAAATAAATTTACATTTAGCACATAACAAAAATAGACATGAGAAGGTGGCCTTACTTATGACTAATCGAAGAATCAACGGAGTGAATCAATAAAAATAGTTCAAAATAGGCAAAGAAGTTATAGTATATGAGAATGTAAAGGATTGGACAACGATAGGATTTATAAAAAGAGCTACGAAGGAAAATAAACTTGATAAAATTAAAGATAATTTTACAAAGGTAGAAAGACTTTTATTAATCAGAAAATACAGAAATATTATATGGTAATTGACAACTTTATCATCCGTTAAATGTAAAAAAAAGAAGAAAAGAGCAGAGAGAAAAATAAAGCAAAAAGAAAAAGATGTAGTTTAGTTTAGAAGTTTGTAAGTAATAGACTGTAGGATCTGCAATAAAAAAAAAAAATATAAGGCACACATTGCTATATAAAGAATAAAAAGAAACACATGAAATAATATCGCTCAGAAATATAGGACTTAAAGATAATGGAGAGATATGCGGGCGGGAGATGATTCATGTGAAAATATAAGATATTTATGCATGTAAATATCGCACAACAGTGAAGATTAAAAGTTCAAAAATATGTGATGCGTTATAAATTATAATATCATGTAAATGTAAAAATAAATTCTAGCAAGTTGTTGTATTTTTAATTAATTACGTAAGTTACTCTATGAAAAATAATGTTAGTGCTAATTTTAAAAAATAAAGAATTTTAAATAGTTATGCAACAAAAAAGGAAAAGTCGAAGTATATAAAAATTTATATAAGAAATAAAAAAAATAATAAAATAAAAAATCAACATTCAAAAATGTTAAAAAAAATTTCAAAATGATATCTTAATATAATCTCAAATCCACCATGGATCAAAAAATAATTAAAAATAACAAAAAAAGGCTCATAACTGTTTTTGTGATAATAATGATTGCGTAAATCTTGTATACATATACATATGCATCAATATTAACCTTAAATTCCATTTAGAGTCATTATCAGTAATAAATTATTAACAATTATTAACAACATTTAGTAAACTCATTCATATATTGACTATGTTTGTTGGAATTATTAGCGAATTTTTATGAGATCGCTTTGGTTATCTATGTTTGTACGCATGTATGTGTATTAAAGAATAAACATTTGTATTTATTATTCAGACATGAGAATAAAAATATTGAAATATGGGGGTTGGCGCGCGAGGCGCGCAGGAGGCGAAGCCCCCCTATAACAGTACATTTGTTTATAGCAGAATAATTCTACCTAGCTCTGTAGGGACGCGGGAATTAGTTCAAGTACATAATCATGGCCGAATAATTGGTGCTGGGCACCAGTGAAATTTAATTGTTCAGGTTGGGTTTGTGTGTAGAACAGCACTCTTTATCTCCCCTTTCTAGTTATTTTTCAGGAACAGTTGGTTTCTCGAACTGTCTGCGTCAGACCTCCTGGAAAAAAAGAGTCCAGTGGGATTAGGTAAGCTGAAGTATGAGTGATTTTGTGACCGGATGTTGAGACGACCGTTCTTCGGCTGATACACTCTACGTCACAATGGGATCCCTGTAGTGGGAAATCTGTGGCAGGATTAGGAAGGAACTATAGTAGGCCGATTTGTTAGTGCAATTGATGTGAGAAAGAGTGGATGTCGCAAACACAGCATTTAAATTTAAAAAAATTCAGTCAATTACCAAATCGATCAAAAAAAAATCTAAATATAAATTATATAGTAATAAATAATTTAAATAAAATTATTTTGTATAAAAATTATATTTGCATGTACATTGTTAGAATTTTTGACGGCTTTGTTTCTAAGCACATTTTGCAGGAGTCTTTCACTTAGGAAGAGACGAGAAAGGGAGAGAAACCATCGAGCGTCGGCGCGGCGACACGGACGAGAAGCAGGGAAATTCGATAACAGCGGATTTTCTGAAGGTAGTCAGGAATTATTTAGGGAACAAGGAGAATTATGACTTCACACGAGGCATCGATGCAGGCCGCCATAATACACGGGAACTGTGGGGAATTCGTCGGACCGTGGGGTGTTGCGTGGGCATTGGAACTGATTATGCGCGGATACAGTGCCTTGGAAGAGGAGGATGTGCGGGATCAGTTCGTTTGCGCACTTATTTTATAGGCCGACCTGGAAAATGATTTGGTGCCGTTTTATGAGAAGGATTTGTGAAGGGAGGGTGAAATTCCGGCCGAAGGACAACAGGCCTACCAGCTCAAGGGCGGTGATTTGGCCTAAAATAGCGCGGTATACACTGACGGACGGGAAAGTCGAGCCGGATCAGAGAACGGACGACTGGCGACGAAGACATCCGTACTGACACCGCGTTTGAGGAATAAGTCATATACAGGCACAACCTCGGATCCGGACGAGGTACCGTACGTAAGAGACAAGACGACTGTGACGGCCGAGGTACACCGGCCACCGGTATGTAATACATTACTGATGGCGACGACGACAACGTGTACGATGACGCATACCACACTGGTGATGGCATCGACGCATGGAGGTAACACAGGCCACGGTACGGAAACGACATTCGGCGACCTTTTACTTTTCCGACGAATGGTAAGAGACTATTAATATCGAAATTCTTGCATGAGAAGCGAATCATGGGTACCACTAAGTACTTCGGGAATGAATTCCGGAGTCGTACGTGGCGACCTTGGCCAAAACTCAACAGATGTTCATAGGACAGCAGGAATGTTTCCTACCAAACATACTCATTCCCTCCACCACCCACTGAACGATCATCGCGACATCTGGGATACCCTAGGCTAGTCAGGCAGCCCTAGGAAGTATTCAGGCACTCTTGGGGATGAATCAGGTAGTCCCACGAAATAATCAGGCAACCACCCCGGGTCACCAGGCCACTAAATTTGAGTCAGGTTTCCCTAAAATATATATGGGCCTCCCGAAAGGTGAAAATTAAAACTCTCAAGACGAATCTCAGGCCTGATACTTATACAGAACCTTGGACGAATAAATCGTGTCGTAGTGAATATTATACTGCACACGACCTAGACGCAATTTATTCGACCCCAGAGCAAGGGAATGGGGATCCACATAGTGAGCATAGTAGTGAGGAAGTGGGTTGGCCACAGTTGTAGAAAAACAGAGGAAAGCGGAACAGGTTAGGTTGTCCGCTGCACTAAAAACCTAGAGGAAAGGAGAACAGGCGAAATTAGCCACAGAGATAGAAAAATAGAGGACTGAGGACCACGTTAGGTTAGCCATGGCATTAAAGGAACTTTGGAAAGAGGACAAGGCTAGGTGAGACACGATTTTAGAGAGACAAAGGCATGAGGAACAGGTGAATGCCCAGGCCGAACTGGAGAAGGTTAGACGAATGGGGCTGTTAAACACGGAACACGAGGGATCATATAAAGGAGAGGTATCCGGTCGGGATTGAGAGATAGAAGATCGGTACAGGGAGATTCAAGTGAGTTGTTTAGCAATGCGTTTTCAAGTATACCCCGAAACAGGAAGGGACTCCGGACAAAGAACTCAAGATATTCAGCGAACGGGAGAAAGTTCGATATGACTTAGGAGCGAGATAGGGGATCAGAATCAGATGAGGGAAAAGCGGAGTACTTAAGACTAGACTCTCCTGCCACCAGCTACGAGCATACCTCCGCCCAGTTACGGAGCACCTCCATTCGAGCAAAATTTGAACTGAGACACTGGTGACAAATTTTCCAGGCCTAGGGAGGAGAATCGCCGGACAGAGTTACCTGGACAAATATCCACCAGCCGAGATCCCCCTCGACGGACTGAGGCCTGGATAGGTGATTCAAGTGAAAGGGGAAATCGACGACGGGATAGGACTCAATCAGCGTTGGGCGATCACCTGAGTACGAAAAGTAGTCAGAACAGCGATGGTGGGAGGAATAGCTGACGATCACAAGCCGTGAAGTTTCTTAAGGGTTAGGGAATGAAGTTCACCGGAGAGGATAAAGGAGATGACGCAGAGGAGTTTTTAGAGCAATTAGAGAACTGCCGAGGAAGTACGGAGTTTAGCGATAACAAACTCCTAAGTGCAGTGCCTTGCATACTGTCCAAAGGAGCCAGCCGCTGCGCTGGTTTAGGACGATAAAAAGTGATTTGCACGACTGGGAAGTTTTTCAGGTAGCTTTCAGACGCCGGTATATAGAGAATACGACAAACAAGAACTATGGGACGATTTACGCCATCATACACAGGCCATGACGATCACGGTGTATCTGTCGAATCTTAGGTGCATCGTATCGCATTTTACGGTACCCTCGAATAAGGACGCGGTCCTGGACCTGGCTTAGCGAAACACTTTGGCCGAATATCACCAAGCCATGAAAGACAGGCTAAGTTTAGATGTCATTGAGAGGTAAGGGTTGCGCTGGGAAAGGCAGAAAGAGTTGATCTGCCGGTATGGACCTCCTCTACCAGCCGAAAAGATGCACGTGCCAAGTGCAGCGTTTGTTGGAACCGCGACTGTCAAGGCTAAGGTCGCGGGAGCCACAAACGCGGGTGAGGGGGAAAGAGGCAAAGGGGACCACCCCCAAGTCAAGAATAACGTGGCTAAAGTACCGAAAAAGGGTAAGGGAGGGAACAAACATAAGAACACAACCAACAACGGGACGACGGGGACCTCGAGCGAACTAAATGGTTTGCCATTTTTTATACTGCCTCTATAACTAATCGCAGGTTTTGCTCGAATGACAACGGAGCCTGGATGGACACAAGTCGCAGAATGGAGCCAGTCCAAAGCAATGGATGAACCAGGACGAAGTCTCGGGCGAAATCGGTTTCATCACTACGTGTTACACCTTTCGAGCAGTAGGACATCGCTCCTTAGAGAGCCAGGAAGTTTTGTGCTACTCCTGTAGGACAAAGGGATACATCGCGCGCAACTGTCTGATGAGAAAGACGCCAGCCAAGGCCAAACCTAAGGCCGAGCTTGGGTGTCTGACTTGTGGGACTCCGGGAGTGTCTCTCGCGTCGTACCCAAAGTGTTTGTTTTGGCGAAAGACTTTGGGAAACGGGGTACGCGGGGGTCAGAACAAGATGCGCTCGCTCCTGTAACCCCCGCTTAGCGGCCACTAGATAAATCAGAGGAAGAGGGTTTCGGGACACGAAACCAACTAGGCGAGAAAACCGAGAGTAGGTACGAATCGAGCAATGAGAAAAAGCGGAGTATAGGATCGAATGGGAACTTATCCATTATTCCCAGGGAGACTTTGCTTGAGCCGAAGTATGGGGAAGGTACCAAAAATTGCCAAGCGAAAAACGGGTGAAATTTACTGGTGATCTTAAACCGGCGCGGCGGTTGAGTATTCCAAAAAAGGCTTCGACTAAGTAAAGAAAGGTCGGGACGAGCGACCATTTAGAAAACCAAAGAAGAAAAAGAGGGGTAAGCCTGAGAAAGAGTACCTAAAGCTGAGTAAAATTCTGGAAGTACTGCTTTCTAATGAGGACAGTGAAGAGGGGACAGGAAAGCCGTTGATGGTCGGGTTTAGGGATAACCAGCCCCCATGGCAATCGTGCGAGAGAGAATTAAATCGGGAAGGGAAAGAAAAAAGTGAAAATATATGGTACACTGAGGAGATTTCTGGGCCCGATACTAACTTTGACGTTAGGATAGAGGATTACGATAGGAAACGAAATTCCGAGGTAGAGAAGATTCGCTTCAGAGAGGAAATATTCGAACCGGATTCCGAGAACGTCTGTACGACCACGGACTAAGAGGTCGAGAGAGAAGAGAAGGACTGGAAAATCTCCACCTCGGTGAACGAGGGAGAACCCGAGATGATCGATGAGGAGGATCTTCAGAACTTCTTTAACCCGCCACTTAACAGTAAGAGGAAGGAGGAGAATTTCAGGAATGATAGTTAGAGGGCAGTTCTCGGGGAGAAAGATATAGCATTAGGCCGCGATCAGTTGAGGTTTTCGAATGCCCTGAGCGAAACTTCAAAGTCGAGTCAGTCGAGTCAGGAGGTTGGGGCGAGCCAGAAGAGGCTACCGGGGAAGTCGTTCGAACTAAAGGATAAGACCGGGAAAAAGGAGGAGAGCGACTCCAAAGAGGGTGATGAAGGAGAAACGAACGCAGTTAGCATCGAAAACAGGCCTTATTTCTCGGTTGTCTTGGAAGGGCGGAAGTATAGTGCGCTATTGGACACGGGAGTGCAGTCCTCGATCGTGGGACTACGGATAGCCGAGCGATTCAAAGATTGGCTAAAATTAACCAACGCCGCGATCGTGAGTTTAAAAACTACCTTGCCCAACGCGCTAGGTCTCCTAAAAATAAGTTGTGGGATTGACGGTCATGTAAGAGATGTACAAGTTAAAGCGGTCACAGATATTATTCAAGATATTATTTTCGGACGGGACTTCCAGGATACCTTTGACATGTACTTACGGTTGGGCCGAGGATTATTTCGTGTGTTTAAAGGAGAGTTGCATTCTTTCATTAATGCAGGACATAAGTCGAGGACCATTGTACTGGCGGGGTGTGCAGGGATAACTGACGTTTCTATGGAAGAGTGGGAGGAGATGGGACAATTAGTCAATAGCATCTTGGATTCGGCCAAAAAACCGTTGGGAGAGATCTCTCTTACGTAACACATGACTGATGTTACGGTCGATAAACCAATCCAACATGCTTACCGGAGAATGTCGCAAAAATTGCACGAAATGTCCGTAGAGGAGGTAGAGTGGTTGTTCAATGATGGAATTATACAGAGGTCGGCGAGTGACTTCTGCCAGGCTCCCGTGTTACACAAAAAGCCTGACGGTGCGTGCAGGTTTTGCATCGACTTTAGGGATCTGAGTAAGGTTACCAAGCGCGATGCCTACCCCATGCCGAGCATGGACATAATACTGGACCGGTTAAGGAAGGCCCGATACCTGTCGAAAATAGATCTAAAACAGGCCTACTATCAAGTGCCGTTAGCGCGGGGAAGTCGGCGATTTATGGCCTTCGCCGTTTAGGGATCGGGGCTATGGCAATATATACGCATGCCTTTTGAACTAAGTAACGCTCCAATGACTTTCCAACGTCTAATCGATATCCTGTTAAGAGAAAAATTCCGGCCATACGTCTTTGGGTACTTAGACGATATCATCGTGGCCACGGATACTTATGAAAAACATAAGTACTACGTGAGAATAGTGTTGGAGAGATTGGTAAGAGCGAATCTGATGATAAAAAAGAAGTGCAAATTCCGCCTACCACAGTTAACGTACTTGGGTTTTATATTGGATAGCAAAGGGCTGCGACCAAACCAGGGAAGGGTGGAACCAGTGCTTAAATATTTAGAACCCAAAAACGTCAAACAACTGCGAAGGTTTTTGGGTATGATCAGCTGGTATTCGCGGTTTATATTATAGAACATGATTCGGAGTTAAAGGTTCCGTTAGTGGAACTGCTTTAGAAAAAGCAGTCGTTGGTTTGGGGACAGGGACAACAAGAGGCCTTCGATGAGTTCAAAAAAGCTCTTACCACGGCCCCACTACTAGCGAGACCGGATTTCTCAAAGCCGTTCGTGTCATAAACAGATGCGAGCAGCTACACACTTGGGGCCGTACTGACTCAGGCTAGAAAGGATGGAGAGCATCCAATAGTATATGTAAGTCTTGTACTAAATCCGGCGGAAAGAAATTACAGCACCACGGAAAAGAAGTGTTTGGCCGTAATATGGGACATTAAAAAGTTACGGTCATATTTGGAGGGGTATAAGTTTACGGTCATTACGGACCATGCTGCCATGAAGTGGCTGCGAAACATGAAAGAACCCACGAGTAGGCCAGCGAGTTGGGCAATCAAGAGGCAGCGATGGGACTTCAATATGATTTATCGAACGGGGGCACCATGTTCCTGATGCGTTATCGCGACTCTATACAGAGGAGGAGTTAGCCATAGAAATGTTTGAAGATGTGACAGACGAAGACTACCTTCGACTGATAGAAGAAGTAAAGGAGAACCCTCACAAGTTCCCAGATTGGCGGATCAAAGAAGGGAAATTGTATAGGTACCGGTATGACCCGTTACTCGATCCCATCTCGTTACCACAGAAGAAGTGGAGGTTAGGGGTCATGGCTGAACATCAAGAGCGTGTGATAAAGGTAGCACACTGCCTTTCTTCAAGTAGCCACTTGGGCCTAGAGAAAACCCATGATAGGATGACTAGAGAATACTATTGGCGAGGTATGTATCACGACGTGAAAGACTTTGTTCGAGCCTGCCAGGAGTGTCAGAAATACAAAGTGCTTCAAACGGAGGTTGAAGGGTTGATAGGAAAACGGATCGTGGAGAGGCCTTGGGCAGTGATATCAGCCGATCTTATAGAATTCCTTCCGAGCAAGAGCGGCCACAAATACCTTGCCGTCTTCCAAGATCTGTTTACACGATGAATTGAGTTGAAGCCATTACAAAGGGCGGACGAGAAATCGGTACGAAGTCTTGCGTTCGAAGAGCTAGTACTGTTCAGATGGGAAACCCCAGATTTCTATCTCACGGATAATGGGAAGGAATTTTATGACCAGTTGGTAAGGAAGAAGTTCGAAGAGTACGGAGTTAGACACGTATTTCCCCCACCTTATCACCCACAGGCTGATCCGGTGGAACGAAGCAATGGGACGATAAATACGATTATTGCGATTTTCGTAGGTCAGGATCATCGGAGCTGGGAATCGTATCTTCACGAAATCAGACAGGCCACGACGAAAGTGTTTCCCGCGTACTTAAATTATGGCCGAGACCCGCGTCCGGTTAAGAGTTTACGTAGGGAAGTAGAAGCCAAAAATTCATTAGAGAAGATATGACCAGAGGTATGGGAGGATAGGATGAAGAGATTGGACGCGCTTAGAGATCTTGTAGCCAAACATATTGATAAAGCGAGAAAAACGCAGGCCTCGAGGTACAGTAGAAATGAGAAAGACGTTAGATTTCCAGTAGGTACATTTGTTCTGCGACGGACTCATCCCCTATCGAATGCGTCAAAGAAGTTCGCGGCAAAACTTGCGCCTAAGTTCAAGGGCTTGTACGAAGTAGTTCAGTTTAAGTCGCCGACGGTCTATGTCTTAGGAGAAGGGAAAGAGAAGAGTCGACGCCTCAACGAAGCCTACGCATCTAAGTTAAAACGATATGCACCAAAGAAAGGTTTAAAATGGTGGATAAAAGTGAGTAAGACAGGTTCATAGAGTTATTTGATTCATGTGCACAGGTAAAATGGAGTCCAGCCAAGTAGTGATTTTAGGGAAGGAAGTGAAGCTTAGCGAGACGGCTTTATTGCCTTTCCAATCCAAACCCGGCCAGGAAAGGGTAAAGAAGAGAGAAGAGTGAATAGTAAAGGATTGAAGCAAGGGGGAAAGCGTCAAGCAAACGAGGAAGAAGAAGCAAAGACCAGACAGAGGTAAGAGAAACAGGCCAGGAGAGAACAGAATGTCGAACGGAAGGAAGTGGACGAGTATAGTTTGGTCGAATTGTTCGATGAAGAGTTGGAGCCAGAGTTGGACCGGGAAGTTGAGAACGAAGAGCCACAAGGATTTTCTGTACCGTCCAGTTATTCGGGAGGACTGAGCCCCGTGAGCGAAGAAGAGGAGGATTCCGACACAAGAGTCGAATTTCCAATTCCGCCCAATCCATTCCTACCGACAAGTTTTCCCCTCCGCTTTACGCCGAAAAAGATAGACGAATTGGTGGTGAAAGTAGCGGGTTGGGCGACGGGCACCACGACGGCGGCCATTACGTCCACTTTACCCAACAGCTGGACGGTGTCAACCAGTACGGTAGGAGGACAATTTTGCTGGCTTCCCAGGGATTTTGTTTACCGTGTAGTGACCGCCGTATATAAGTCCATCCGTAGTCCTCCCAAGACCTACTATTCTGGGGAAAACTCAAAAAAACCCAGTCAAAACTTTTTGCAGGGCAGACAACATAGACTCGGAAGAGAAGTCCCTACCAGAGTCGGCTAGCCTAGGGAAAACCCCTCAGAAAGCAATCTCCCTCGTATGCCCCAAGACCCAAAAGTTACCGATAGTCAAGAGCGTGGTGGTGGTGAACCTAGGGCAAGAGATAAACAAAGGAAGAGAACCCTCAAATGCAGTGAAGACCGAAGGTCTCTTATTCAGAAACCTAAGACCTATTTCTTTTTAGCCAGAGGTAGATCCCCTGCCCTACAGGTGTTTTAACTGTTGGTAAGGGGGAACATCGCCCTCCAGTTCCCCAGACCCAAGACGGTACTGCCGAAATTGCGGCCGTAGTGGGGTTTTGGTGGATGAATGCCCCCGTTGTGAAAGGAAGTCAGAAAAATGGCGACAGGAAAGAAAGATAAAAGAACATCCGAGGAAATTAAAGAGAACAGAGAACTTTGGACCTGACCTGCCAGAAGAACCCCATAACCCCACTCCATTACGAAGAGTACCTTTATCACTTCTAAGACCACTGCCGAAGTTATGATGAAAGAAAGGCTCAAAAGGATAAAGAGGAAAAAACGACTTTACTAACGAGCAAGAAAGAAGAGAGACGATAAAGAAGAAAAAACGACTTTAACGAGAAAATGAAAAGAGAAGATGAAGAGAGAAGAAAGAAGAAAAAATGAGGTTAAACAAAGAGAGAAGACGAAAAGAGAATAGAGAAGACAAAGAAGTAAAATGAAATGAAGAGATAGGACGAAAAGAGAAGAAAGACGAAGAAGTAAAATTAAACGAAGAGAGAAGAAAGAATACGAGAGGGTAGATGAGTAGGAGAGAAGGACAAGCGACCAAAGAAGGAAAAAAGGGGAAAAGGAAAAGAGAGAGGGGAACAACTTGGGGTAGGTTGGAGGAACAGAGAGGGGAAGGACCTAGATTCCAAGAACGAGACAGATAACGCGGAGCTAGGAAGAAAAAGGAAGCGGAAATGGGACGAGATAAGAAAGCAGAAAGAAAGGATATGGGAAGAAAAAGGGGAGACTCAACGCTGTTTAAGGACTCAAAGGGTAGGGGGACACATTTCCCAAAATACTTTTCCCAATGCCTTTTTTCCCAAAGCCCATTTTTCCCAATAACTATTTTTCCCAAAGACATTTTTAATTATAATATGTTAAAAACTTTTTTTTTTTGTTCTATTTACAATTGTATATGACACGCAATGTTGTCTAAATAAGTGAACACGTCGTTGTTGCACACGTGCGTATGATAATTTTGAACCACAGTTAGAAGTTTGTCTTCGAATTGCCTTCCCTTTCCATCAATTCCTTTTCCTATACGTTGTCCCAGCTGTAGCTGACGTAACATGATTTCAGTGTCAGCTTGTTCCTTTTAAAGCTCTTTGAAAAAAACGTATGAACTTGGGTGATGTTTCCCAACAACTAACTGGAATCTATTGTGCCACCCTTCGGATGTATTATTTGTTCATCCTGTACCGTCTAAGACTGAATCCAACTGATTCCATAACAGTGGAGCATATTTTGGAGAATAGTAAATGAACCTCACTTCTCCAATGCGTCTTCGAATTCTCAAACGGCGTACGTACGTAGTCTCGAAATAATCGACGATAGGGTCCAATTCATTAGGCAATTTGTCACGAATAAGTTGGAAACACTTCCTCCAAATTGGGCGCGTGAGTGTAGGGAGAAGCGTCAATTCCTTTGTACACAAAGATGTTTTTTGGGTCGGTTACAGGCACTGTTATAATGCGCGCGGTGCACTCGGCTTTATTTGGGCAATTCCAATACACACGCTCTTTTGGCTCTGAATGTTAATATTATAAAAAACTACTACAATGTAGAAAAAAGCTTTTTGTTGATTCGAGGAGCTCAACTTTAGCCATTTTGCTAGTAGTTTATTTTACTATCAATTTGTATTAAACTATAGATGGACTGATAATTTTGAATTTTTCGTAACCTCGGAGTGTACGTAACCAAAAGTTTGGTATCGACATATGAATGAATGTAGTTACAAAAACCCATAACAAATATCGATTTTTTCATCGACATTTTCATATAACCAAATATATCTTTGGGAAAAATAGAAATTGGGAAAATTGAGCTTTGGGAAAAACGGCGTTATAAAAAGTATTTTGGGAAAAGCGTTCTACCATCTGGTCCGTCAGGTAGATTATAAATAGTATTGGACATATATTTTTTCTTTTTTCATATAAAAAAAAAAAAATGACGGAGATAGAGCAAATCAAAGTTTAGGAGTGGGGGTGAAATGCGTCATAATGATATCAAATTAGCGTATGTTATTATGACGTCACGCGTAACTTTAACACGCTCTATTTTCGTAAGTTCGTGTTTTCATGAAAAATAAAATACGTATCTAATAATTTTTTATTATCTATGTGACGGGCCTAACGGAATGTCGAAAAATTTGTTATGCAAGGTCCCTATTATAAAAACATCTCAATTAATCCTTTGCCAAATTTTTAATTTTTATCCGATTTTAATTTAACAAAGCTTGTTTTATTCCCTAAGCGATTTTAGATAGGGTCAACGTAACAAATTTTGTCAATTGTTTACACGGAAATGTAAGTTTCTACCAGTTTCCTTACCAAATTGTATAAACAATTGCACGTTATTTTGGACATGTTAAATATTTTAAAAAGTTTGTCAAGTTGCACCTATCTCAAACCATTTCAGGAATAAAACAAGCCTTGTTAAATTAAAATCGGATGAAAATTGAAAATTTGTCATTGGATTAATTGACGTGTTTTCATAATTGACAATACCTTAGCATGCATACTAAAAAGTAAAAAATAGAGTAGCTGCATACAAAAAAAATAAACTTTGTACAAGATATTTGGCTGATAAACTCACCTTTTTTTCGGTATCCAAAAAAAATATTGTTATTAATGAAAAATTAAGTATAATGATTCGTAAATGAAGCATTTTTTCCTTGCGTTGCACGAGACCAGTATGTTTTTTTATTTTTCTTTGTTGAATATATTCGTTGTAAAGAATACAATCATGTTTAAGAAAGAGTGAGTTTAAAGCTTGTTACCTCTTGTCTACTGTTTTGGAATGTTATGAGATAAAAAATTTAGTGGTAAAACGTGTGATTGCTGATATTTTAGACACGTTTAACGCAGGCAATCATTTTTTTCATAAATAATACTGTAAACCCTACAATTTTGCGTACGTTTGGAACCCCCCTCTCCTAGGAGTCTATAAGCAATAATGGAACTTGTTTTCTGAAAAGTTGTTATCGCCCACCATTGTTAATAATTAAACGAAGGTATTAGCGATCCAAAGACAGCGAGGTTGAAAATAGATAATATTAAATTTTTTAGTTATTGGAAATATTATTGCTAAGTTCTGCTAGATACATTGAATACATTGCGTATTTGCTTTTCACCTTGCCCTCTTTGGATCGCTGATACCTTCGTTTCCTTCATATGGCACTTAAAGTAGTTAGACAAAAATACTTTTCATACAATTTTCCTGAAATTTCGCGTATGGCTCAGAATTGATATTATATTCCATAACCCAAAATTTGAAGAATCCTAGTGGTATAGTTTTGGAGGTATTAAAGTTTAAATACTAAACTTTTAACACGGGATGATAAAAAAGCACCAGATTCAAGGTAAACTTGTGATCAAAATCGTTGATAACTTTTAATCACCTCTTACCATTTTTTTCAAAAAACAGATGTGTTACAGATATTATACGTGAAATTAAATACCAAGTTTCAAAAAGCCTAGCAATAGAGTTTTTGAGTATAAGCTTTCCAAAGTTCAAAACTTTCGCACAGTTGCGTGAGAAGAAGGACAGTTGTATAGTAGAGATCGAATAGTCTATGCATATGCTATAAGTGCAAAATGGCATGCAGAGTTTCTTACTACTTCTCTTAAGTAAAAACTTCGTTATGTAACGAAGAAATACTAGTGATTTTTTGAAATATTTCTAACCCAATTATACTAGATTTATAACCATTAACAAAGTAGAAATGTTCATAAGTAATCCTCTTGAAATCGATTCATCAACATTGTAAGAATAAATGTAAATCGCAAAAAGTAATATTTAATTAATAAAGTTATAGACATATTAATTTATACATACGAAATATTTCTATATTACAATGATAAACAAACACCAAAATAGAAATTATCGAAATATCACTAAAAAAAAGTAAACATCTAATCATATTGCACAAATTCTTATACTTATTGTATTCTGAATCTTGCTGCACGTAATTTTGAATCTATTGTACTTGATTTTCAGTTAGAATTAAATTTTACAAGATTTTCAATTGGTATTTCATGAATAGGATGCATGCATTGATAAACATTTTTTTATCAATTTTACTGATTGATTGTATGTTTATTTTTATAAATGAATGCGCACGAGCGAAAGAACATGCAGGGAAGTTTATTTTAAAAATAATGAATTCAGCGAAAAAATTTTTTTTGCAAATTTTTTTCATGCAATTATAATGAAAAAAATACAAAATTAATCATATGTTAAATTGAAAAAATAAACTGAAAAAAAAATTTTTACTTCAAGTGATATTCGAACCCAAGTCTGCAAAATGCATAATGATGACTCTGCGTGCTACCCGAGCAGAAATGAAAGTCGGTTGCGTCTCTAGTTTGTGAGGCTCTACTTAGGCAGCCTACTGAGGGCGCATGTAGGCGCGTCAGCGGGCAGGCGTGAGGTACTTATTAGGTAGCCTACTTTACCTACCCTTATCTTACCATACGACATGTATACAGTTATGTCTGCTAGTGCAGCATAAGATTATACATATAATCTTTTCCCGTTGAGTCTTATTTAAATAATAAGCAAGTATCCTTAAAATTATGACTGACAAAATCAATCGACATTTGTTGTCAAGTAAACAAAGTTCCTCTAAGTATCGGTTTAACAAACGGCTCAAAATTGACGATGAAAAAATGTGTTATGACTCCAAAATACTTAATGAGCCAAGTACAAGTTGTATTGTTGACGAAAGTGCTTCGTACTCTTTGGAAGAAATTTACCATACTTCTATCTTAAATGAGGAAATGGAGTTAGAGATTCAAAGTAATAGATGTGAAAATATTAATATCAAACCAGATGTTCCAAAACATGCTTACCTATTGTGAGTTTATTTCAGAACACGAGAATCATGAATTTCCGATTCGTACCAAAGAAAATTTCGTTTCTTTCTTGATCGAACTTGATACTCATAACAGTACTTTAAAACAGGACTTAGTAAGTAAATTTGTTTTTTTATTTATTTTAATAAATTCACACACTCATCAAAATTCTTTTTTTTCCGTTCAGAAAAAATACATTGAAACAACTATTAATGTCAGTATTTAAGTGCTTGATAATCTTTCTCGCATTATGAAGAAAATTTCATCAAAAGAAGTCCTTCAACTTTACACACCTTAACGAGCAATGGCAGGGAAGTTGGTTTTTAAGGAAACTAAACTATACCCTGTACTTTTAGGTAATTATTAACAATTAGTATTAACCAATTAGTTTATATAATTTTGTATTTTTTTCTTCGATACTTTGCATTCCTACAATTCCTTTCTACCATAAGATAAAAGACTGGATAAAAATTTTATCTTAACAGCTCTGAGCTACGTTTTTCGAAATTGCAAGGCCTAGGAAGAAGGGAGATCTGCTAGATATAATAAGGAGAATAAGAATTTAGATATAATAGATGATAACGTGAATGAGTCATAATCTGTGTTCTTTAAATGATTTTTATGTATAAGCTTCATTTAAATTATCTTAAAGTTTGTAAGAACATGTGATCGACAATGCTGTGTAAAAAGATTCTGTGATTGAAAATTTCTGTAAATAAATAAAATAGTATTTGTTATAAAGTATGACTTTTTTAATTATGATGCAATGTGTATTTTCGTATGCACATAGCTATATTTATAATATGAAGCTGTGGTTAGGTTACGTTAATTGAGACAGCCTACTTAGGGCCTACTCAACGCCCCCTGACGCTGCCAACGTAGGACTTCAGTTTGCTAGAGAGGCAGCCTAAGTAGGTTCTACTGACTGCCTCCCTAAAATTTCTGCTCGAGTAGCTACCTGCGCTACCATCACGTAGGACACAAAGATTAAAAGTCACTTATGTTCGTAGCAAAGTTCCAAAGCTTAAGTGGAATATAGAGGCTGAGGCCGTGGTTACATAGGGTGGAAATAGCGAGCGAAACGTCACAGCGTCATAGAAAAAAGTTCCCCCACTACCATATTTTTATCTGTGACGCTATTCCGTCCGTCGTAGAAAATGACCATCGTGCACATGGAGCGGGATAGAGGTGCTGCGTCGTGACATCATCCAATGAGGACTAAGCATTTCAGCGGCAAACATTTGACGTGATACATTTCATACAAATTATTAATCGCTTCCTTTGTTTTTTTGCAATGTGAACACAACTGCAACAGTTACAAGTTTACTGACAAGTAAATCCTTAATTATGATTAGGTAATTATTAAGTTATCTCATTATTATGTTTAATGCCGCAGCCACTCAGCAACTCTATCCCGCTCCATCTGCACGATGGTCATTTTCTACGATGGACGGAATAGCGTCACAGATAAAAATATGGTAGAGGGGGAACTTTTCTCTATGACGCTGTGACGTTTCGCTCGCTGTTTGCGCCCCATGTAATTGCGGCCTTACGTCGTTATTACTTGACTTATCATCTTGTGAGAAACTCAACATTCTCATAAGCATTAATCTTTTAACGAGTTTAATCGCTGACCGAACTTGTAGAGTCAAGATTCCTTTCAAGCGAGCTGGCACGCTCAGCTCCGCGCCCGACTATGTATTAGGCTAAGGACACAGGGAGCAACGAATGGACGAATGACGAATGCCATAAGACTTCGTGAGAGCGAGAAAAAGTTCCGTTCGTCAAACTTTTCTCTTGCTCTCACGGAGCCTTATGGCATTCCTCATTCGTCATTCGTCCATTCGTCTGTCGTGTGTCTTCAGCCTTATACATGTATAGGTATACTCGTTCCCTCTCCACCATACCCGTGAATATATAGGTATACTACTCGGTATCCTCTCCTCCCGCTGCGGGAGACTTTTTGAAGATACGCGCTGGAACCTCTGACCAATAACAAATGTGCAACTAGTCAATAACAAATGTGCAACTAGTTCGACCGCTGACCACGACGCGGACGGTTTGGCGCTGAAACCAGTGCAGAACGGTGACTCACTGCTGACCATAGGCACTGGCAGTCTCCCTTCTAATCTCTGCTTCAACAAACATGACAGTTCTTACTTGTTTTCGAATTGCGTAGGAGCTCCATCAGAAAACTCAATTAGATTTTTTATCCAAGCACACATTTGTCTTATTTCATTAATGACTTCTTCCATAAATATATTTACAGAATATGCTTGATTTACAGTACTGTTTAAAATCACACAAAAAGTTTGTACTTTCAATTCATTTCCCGTTTCTGTTTTATAATACAATGCAGCTGTGAATAACGCTATTTGGCTATTGCTGATGTAAAAGCCTTGAGTCGAATTTTGACAAATAAAACTATAATTTTCAGCAAAATCAATAATTAATAATCCAGTTTCATTTTTTAATTTTTCTTTGCAATAATTAAAATATTCTTTTTGCATTGAAGGAATAAAGTGATGTGGAAGCATGTTGAAAATATCTTTGCTGAGATTATCTAAATATTATTCAATAGGCTCATCAAAATCTTCAAGTGTCACTCTAATAATAGACGAAGTTTCAGTACTTGGTGCAGAACCCCAATTGAGGGTCTGGATCGAGAAACCGGCACCGCTCCCGGAGGCTACAAAATGTGATGTAATAAATCCTAAATTTTAAAAGTCAAATCAATATAAAAAAATACTGCCTTGTAGAGAAAGAAAATACGCATTTTTTTTAAAACATTTTTTTTGTTGGATATTTAGTTTTCAAGATAAAAAAATGTTTATTCAGCGGCTTTTGAGCGAGAAGCCGGTTTCTCGATCCGGACCCTCAATTACTATATCTCACATTTATGATGTTGTTAATGCTGAGGGCAGACTGTAAAAACTTACGTATTTCTTCTTCTTTGGGACACTGATCACAATTTTGTAGCATACAGCTTTTATTTTCAGCTGAACACACACTAGCTTCAACGACTTCTTTATAATGAATTTTATTTTCAACAGCAGATAATTTCAATTTTACATTTTGGTGTATGGAACACACGCCAACGTAATGTGTACCCGGATCTTCAGCGATAACGCATTGTTTTGGTCATAACTGAGTATAAAAAGCCAAACAAGGTATCGTTTTATGACCGGTATCTTTTATCCATTTGTGATATAAATCTTGTACATCATACATTAAAATTTGCTTTTGAAGCGATACAGAAGGTTTTCCAGGAGATTTAATTCTTACACATTCGTTTATTCCACTACAAATTATAGTATTTTATTCATCCAAATAGTATTTGATTATTTCATCTCTGATTTCAGGAGATATTTTGAGATAAGTTTTTCTCACACGTTGACTTAAAGGACCTATACAAATAGATTTGAATGATGATAAAAAATAGGATATTTCAAGACTTATTTTTTAACAGTCAATTCTTTTACAATTATAGTAACTTATTTTATAGAGAGCTGGAATTTGATCGAAAATTTTCAACAATTTGCAGTTAAAAAGGACGTATTTATTGCTTTTATGTAAATCAATAAATAAAAACATACAAAATTTTAAATTGATTTGTAAATATGCAATATCTTCTTATTATTTCATCAATGTATGTTTTAAAAAAATGTTTCATTAATTTAAGGAATTGAATACTTTAATAAATTGATTTGTACATCAACCAAAAAATTCAAATATACAAATATTAAAACAGTAATACGTGATTCATGTTTTAGGTAGGGTAAAGTGCCCAGTAGCTGACCACCCCCCAGTAATTGATCACTCAATAAAAAAATTAATTTTAAGAGCATACAAATGTACGTACAACCATGAATAATTTTTAACAAGCATATTGTTATTTGACTTAAGGAAATTCTTGGTTTTTGAATTAGTTTATTTAGAATATCACCTTCAAAAAAATACCAAAGTAGCTAACCTCCGAGATCATCTACATGAGTCGGTTATTTACTGGGTGCACTCGAGAAACCGTGTTGCCAGTAGATGACCAGCCATAATTTTCAGCTTTTGTCTAATATTTAAAATGATCAAGACGGTCAATTCATTGATTTCCTACTTTAAAAATCGTTATTTATTTGACATATTTCTTTAAAAAAGTATTCTTTTAAATATACAAAGGAATTCAACTGAGCGGTCAAAAACTGGATGGTGGTGGTGATTTACTGGGTTGGCCGGTCAAAACCTAGACTTAAAATTACACTCCAACAATAACATTATTTTAATAAATTCTGTTGTATTTTTTTTCAGTAAGGAAAGTTTTATTAAATTTTGTACCGATATTAGAAGTCTGATTCGCCAAAAGTAATGCTAATTATCTCTAAAATGTCTTAATTATAAGCTTTCGGTCAAAAACTGGGATAAATCGGTCAAATACTGGGCACTTTACCTCTATATAGGCGACTAGAATTTAAGTAAACAATTCAGTAAATGAATTTATAGTGTTGAATAAAATTTACACTGAACTGCTGTTTGGCTCAACTTTTTAGCCTCACTCAACATGATATAGGAGCATTGAAAATACTGAGAAATTTCTTTCAAAGTCATATATTTTGGCAACAATGTTAATAAACTAACTTCGTCATTGAAAGATTTACTCGCAAGAAATTCGGATTTTATGTTCATCATAATGTCATTAAACCAAGAACTTTCTTCATGCATTTTATTAAAATTATTATAACGAGTTAACTTCACATTTTGTGCTTCTCTAAAGTCTTCTGAAACTTTGTTCACATCAGTTTGCACAATTTAATTGCCTTGTATTTTCAAGCGTTCATCAGACGATTTTAATTTCTGCAGCAGAGGCATATGAAGACTGTCTAATATCTCATTAAGAATTTTTATTTTTTACTGTTCGATCAGAATAATGAATCTTGTGAGTTCTCAACAGATTGAGATTGACTGCTATGATTATTAGAGTTGTGGTGTATATATTCATTTCATACAGACTCTTCTCTTTTTGACTTTAAGTACTCCATAAGATTAGATTTAATTTCTATTCAACATGCATTACATATTCGATTTTTTAGATCAAATTTTGCATCGGTGCCAACTGAACCTAAATATTTAACATATTCCATGTTTAAATTATGTGACCCTTTAACAACTTTGGTTTGGTGCCTTTTGTACGGATCAACACAGTATAAAATCTGACATGCGTATTTAATAATTTTGGTATTCAATAAATGAAGACTGTTTAAACAAACTTTTTTTCCTGGAATTCTATCCAACTCGCAAGCTGACTAAATTTTATCTACTAAATCTAATGTTAGTTCCTTTATATTCTTTATCATCACTGATGAATGTTTATACCATGGATCGCAGCATTTTCTTTCATTATTTAAATAATAAGTCAAATAGTTATCGGCATGATGATTGAAAAAAGTTTTTTCTTGTATGCCATTCCCATCTTCATTTATATTAGTTCTTAAAATGATGTTGAAATAGAGTATATTAATTCTTTTGAAGAACAAAATATCAATGTGTATCAATCGAGTGGCACCAATAATTCAAATGAAATCAATAAAGAATCAACTTCAAAATGTAGTGAAGTGAATATATATATTTTTATATTTTTTCTCAAAAGTTGAACTTTACTATTGTTTATATAATTATATTTTTTAGGCGAAACCTTATTGCTGAGCCATCCTTCCCCCACTGTTAGTCAAGATAAGGAGGAATAATTTTCTAAGGATGAAATTAGTAAAAAAATTATCAATCTCATATAGGAACCCATTGAAAACAGAAAAGAAAATCGTGAAGGTTAGTCCAAGCGTTATTTTTTCTTTTATGTTTCTCGTACTCCAAGAGTGTCCGATTTTCATGCAATATTTTCATTTACTTACAGGTACTCTTAAACGTAAACGCATGTTTGATTGTTTCTTACTACTTACCGATAATTTACCTTAAAAAAAGAGAAAATCTTGATAAATCTAAAAGGCCTAAGATGGTAGCAGCTGCAACGTCAAATGAGTTTTGGGACTTGTGTTTTTATAAAGAAAATCAGAAAAAACAAACGGAATTGGAAGCACAAGAAAAAAATGACGCGTCAAGCATAAAAAAACTAATTGTTTGATGATGAAAAAAAGAGAATGAATGAAGCCAAAGAAGCGACAAAAGCTATTTACGATAGATTAAAGGAATCAAATGTTAAAAGATGTGAAACCGAGCCAAAGGAATCTTAATAATTATGCCTAAGTTTAAAATAACTCAAATCGTTCTTTGTATAAAAATAAATAATTTATGCTTAGTAATAAAATGTTTCTTATTCACGAGTACAAGTTTGTTTACTTTAACATTTTAAAAATATATATAATATTTACCATACATAATTTTTTTTTCAATGTGTGTACGTAATTTTTTGCGTGGCATGGGCCAGGTGAACAATGTAAAAACAGGAGGCCCATAATATGTACAAAAAAATGACTAAGCTTTTTATTTTCTTAAATCTTTTCGAAAACTTATTTGTATAATTTTTGCTGTAGGAATTCGTTTTCTAGAGTCTTGCGCTTGAAATGGTACCAAAACCTTAAAAGTAATTGTTTTTTTTCAAAATTAATGGATAATTTAAACGTCGTCGGGTAACTGGCCCATAATACGTACTTTTACCTTATGAGCGTGCGAGTGTATTCGGTTATTTGGTTGTAGGTACTTGAGTTGTATCAAATCTATATTCCGTATTGAGCTAGAGCGTACGGTTCTGCCGATTTCTTTTCATAACTCTTGTCACTAACAGTCCGTTTTATTGTTCTGCATCTGTCTATTTATTAAATT
>JAPYYV010002720.1:0-47424 GCA_030522625.1 Copidosoma aretas
GGGGGGGGGGGGTGGGGGATTGGTAAGTTGTTTTTCATTTATCGTTAGACGTTTGGTATTATCTTAAGAAAATCTGTCTTTGACCCTTTTCTTCTGCAGACGAGTGCTTTTGTTCGAAGGGGTTTTTGGTGTATTATCGACACTTTCCATCATTATTTGGCGAAATGTTAACGGTTTTTGTCTTTTCATCACTGCACATTTTTCTTGCCTCGATAAGTCTGATACTCGGTGACGATAGAGACTGCTGCTCTGGTCGTTTAACTGGAAACATTTTCGGCCGTAGGTCGATTCATGGTTGCTGTCACCTTTCTTGATTGCACACAAGCGCATCTCTTTAGGACGTTCAAGCTGCTTTTATGAGACCTAACAATTGTTTTTGTTAAAAAGTTTTTTTCTCTTTGTATGCATATACGTCCCATGCGTATATCGTTTTTTTCCCATTTTTTTGTTCTTAGTCTCGTTTACCGTTATGATTTTTTCTTTTTTTTTTCAGAACTTTTACTTCTTATTTTCTGTCGATAACTAATTTATCTGGTTCTAATCAACTGACATCTGATCATACTTTTTTGTTTGTGAGCGAAAAGATTGTCGGTTTTATAGCATAAACAATGATGAGCCTCCTTTTTTTTGTTAATTTTTTTTTTTTTGAAGGTGAAGGTAATTTAGGTAACTGGGATTATTCGTAAGAAAGCTTAGTAAGGGACTATGATTGTGCGCCTGGTTGATAAAATAATTTGTTTATGCCAGTATCGCTAAAAGCAAATGTAACGAATGTTATTCGCGTAATCAAAAATCTTACCCAAACCAAATTTTCGCGTTCAATACTTCCTCTAAAATCCACTACATACATTTGTGCCAAGTAAGAATTAATTACACACGCCTTTAATATATTGGACCTCTATAATAAACAATGTTTCTTTTCCCATTGTATTATATTTCTTCCTTTTTTTGCTACACTTTTTTTTATGTTGTTTAAAATTTTTTTTGTATGCTCAAGTCACATATTGTAACTGTGTTTTTTTAATCCCACTTATTTTTCCGCAGTAATTAATATCTTTTAATGATTTTGATTGTTTTCTATTGCAGTACCATCACCAGATATTGTTTTTGCATTCTTTCATTGTGTCTTTTGACATTTTTTTTTTCTTATTAAATGCTCTGAATCTTTGCTATTATTTTATGTAAGAGGTGATCATGCAAAGTAACAAAATGATTGAAGGGTCACCAAATATGATCTCATTCATCGTGTATAATTTCAATTGCCCCGCATGTTGAGTGTACAGCCATTATGCTGTTTCAAAAATTAAGTAAACTTTCTCTTCCTCCTTTTGTTTTTGCTAAGTATCTGAATAAGAATAAAATTAATTATAATAATTTCATATTCATACCTTTTTTTTCTTATTAATGTTACGGATTTGTTATTATTTTCTCTGTACTGTAATTTTTTTAACTTTTATTTCATTCACTCACTTATTTATTATGTACATTAAATATAAAGTATGTCAGATATTGTATTTTCATTTGTCACGTGTCCGGGGACCGCAAAAAAAACAGTTTCAAGGGCTATTCCCTGATATATTTCCTAATCTTTTTTTTTTCAATCATTTGGCTGATAAAGCTAAAGATATCAATTTTTTATTTAGTGCAGATTTTGCTAGGGCACTTACATTTAATATGTCATTTTTGATGTCGCTTTCTACTTCGCCGTACAATTCTATGAGGGCCTTCTTTAAGTAATTGCCTCGATATCTGTCGCTCTCTGGCGATAAATCAGACAAATCCGGCATATTGTGTGTTGATGGAGGCTCCAGTGAGGGTGGAGGTTGAGGAGCGGGTAGCCTGCGTTTCTCATGTGTTTTCTCCCTAATATTACTTCCTCTGCTATCTTTTTCATTCCCTTCTGTCTTGTTAATTTTCTGATTGTCCGAATTTTATCCGGATTCTTTACTTCTTGGTGGGTGCTTCTTTGGCTCTGCCTCTGAGCTTTTGCTGACGTCAGGCTCCTGCTGTTTATTATGGTTTTCCTTTACTAGGGCTTGGACATTTTAGTTTTATAAATATGTATGTATACATTTCCTGCCCTTATTTTCTATAAAATTCTGATAAATAGTGTTATCCGAAGTGGCTTGGAGATGAATGTATGTATATTTTTATTATACTCTAAGGCATACATAAAAGCGCATTTCCCGCTTTCGAAGGTGTTATCACTTCCAAGGATGTCTTTTGTCCTCCCTAGGTGCTACTTTTATGTATCTATTTCGATTTACGAAGGGGCTCTTAGTTTTGCCGTTGAGAGTGTTAAGATATCAAGAAAGGTAAAGCAATGAAAAAGACAAATTGCAACAAGTCGTAAGGGACGTCCATTCAGGCAATTTTTTCGTGTGGCTCCGCGTAGTATAGTTCGCATTTTCGAGTCTCAAAATCAATCTTAGTCTACTTATGTTGCGGTGTATCTTTTCCTATATATTTGTGAGATTTTATTGGTTCTGTTTATGGGGTATTATTGTCAGCATTTGAGTTAACTTTACTACCTGCTTCGGTTTCTTTTTTTAACTGATTAGTTAACGGAGGGCCATTGACTGTACTCTCTAGATGTTTGTTTTATTGCTGATCTGTGGTACTATCAGTTTCCCATGCGTCAATTCTAACTCCTTCCCCTCAAAATCTTGGCGAATTATGTCAAGCCGAACCTTTGTTTGAAAATTATTAATTGAGTCATCGAGCATTGCGTCAATTTGTTTGTTTAGACCTTAGCATTTCTTTAGGTATTCTCGTGTCTGTACGCCTTGTGATATATTGTGTGCGTCCTTTCTCTCGATGCATGTTCTCGTGATAAATAGTTTGCTCCGTGCACGTCTCTGATTGCTGTCTCTCTTTGCTCAGGGTTTCGTCTTTACCTCGCATGTATGGTCCTCTCTCTTAAAATTTTTCTTTCTCGCTGATCTCGTTTGGTAGGCTCACCTTTACACATGTTTCCTTTCGGGCCCTGCTTTTCTCTCGCTAAATTTTTTTTTCTCTGTCTCCGCCGTTAGGTATTGGAAAGTTCTGTGGGATTTCTATGTAGTGTATCCAGCTCACGCTCACTTACGTAGTAAATTTTGTGTTTCGTCCCCTTTGATAAAAGGCGTAAGTGTAAGTTCTACTTTACTTTGCATTTTTTTATCTTTTCGCATGTATACAAGTTTTCTAATTATTTGTCCTTGAGATAAAATTTATTTGTAACTGTTTCTTTCTGCAGTTGGCTCTATTCCTCCTTCTCCTCTTTATTTGCAGTTTGTGTCAAGAGTTTACGAGGTACATCTCTTTTTTTTGTTGCTTTGCCTACTTTTAGTGTTTTATTTTTTTGTGGTTCTGTTTCCGGCCATTCTGACTCCAAGACCGCGTCACTGTCGTTGCTTGGCGTATATTCGCTTGAATTATTATTTCTCTGGCTTTTCTTCTTCTTTACCTTTTTGTCCGACTTGTCTGGATTGGAAACACCTATATAATTTTTCCTGACTGTTCTTATTATATTTTTCTTCCCTTTTGTGCAAATCTTGTATATCCTCGCGGGTGGGACGTTCGTGTCACCAAATCCCATTTTCTTTGTTCCTCTGCGAGTTTGTGCAACTTCCTGCGCGGTAATTCAGGTTTTTTCTCTCTTTCTTTCAGGATCGAGTTGCGTGATAATGCGTCAGGTGCTTTAATAATTTTCCCGGGTCTACAGACAACTTAGAGTTCGTAGCCAAGTAGTTCTGCATTTAGTCTTGTAATTCGCAGATTTGGTTTCTCCGATGTGTATAAATGTTTTAGAGGCCCGTGGTCGGTAACTACTGTAAATTGCCGTCCGTATAAGTGCGGTCTAAATTACTCCTTTGCATAGACTATGGCAAGCAGTTCTCTATTGTATGTTGGGTAGCGAAGTTCACTACTTTTTAAGCAGCGTGATGAATTTTTGCAAGGGTGATCATCGCCTGTTTTCCCTTGACCTAATATTGCGCCTATCGCATAGTCTGATGCGCCCGTTGTAACTATAAATGGCTTATTCTTGTCTGGTGCGAAGAGTAGGGGCTCGCAGCACAGAGCGTTCAAGAGAGTGTCAAATGCTTCTTGTTGAGGTACCTGCCACTTAAATTCCCTACCGTTTCGTGAAAGTTTTGAAATAGATTGTGCTATTTTTGCGTGATTTTTAATAAAACGGCGGAAATATTCCGTGAGAGCTTAAAATTATCTATTTTTTTTGCGTTCGTAGGTCACGAATAGTTTTTTTCGACCTAATTTTTTAAGATCTTTTTTTATTTATCTGTTGCCATCTATGTGGCCTAATACTTTCGCTTTTTTTAAGAAACTGACATTTTTTTGGTTCTATTGTTAAATTGTCATCATCCAAACGTTTAACTAATCTTTTTTAACTTCTCTCGTGTTCTTCCAATGTTGTTGCGAACAGCATTATGTCTTCCATGTAAACTATTATTTTATGTCCCTGAAGGCCTGCTAGCGCTAGTGTTATCGCTCATACAAATGTATTTGGTGAATCAGTGCTGCCCGTTGACATACGTTTATATTGGTAGTGGCCATCTGGTCCGAAAAATCCTACCTTTCAAGCGTCTTTTTTATCTATTTCTACTTGAAAGATTCCCATTTTTAGGTCTATTACAGTTGTATAGCGGGCAGATGTGAGATAGTTTAGAATATCGCTTTGCAATGGTAGTAAGTGAAACAAACCGACCGTAATTACGTTAAGTAGTCTAAAGTACGTTACCACTCTCCATTTTTTTCCGTGTCTGGGCCCGCCTGCTTTGGTACTATCCATGTGTTGGAACTATATTGCGAAGTGTGGGATTTGATTATGCCCTGGTCCGCTAATTTTTTAAACTAATCATTCATCTATTCCCTTTGAGCGGTCGCGTATCTGATTCTTTTTGCTACAGTTGGTTTGTCTGTCTTTGTAGGTATCTTGTGTTTTAAGACGCTAGTTGCTCTTAAAGGCTCTCTGTCGAGGCCGAACACCCGAGAGATGAATGATATTAGTTCGCGCACGTGTTGTAGTTCTTCTTTGTCGTAGTCTGATGTGTCTGTGATCGCTTTGTTTTATTAGTAATACTTACCCCAAAAATTATTATCATTGCTTCCTGTAGGCATTTTCCGTCGTTTCCATCGACGCTATATGGCTCTATTCCGCAAATTGCCTTACACTCCAACAATTCTAATTGAGGTACGATTATTCTTATCGTTCTATCCGTAATATTTATGCATTTGGCGTACACCTTACCGTTATCATTGTTTGCAATAAAGTTTCTGAATAAAATTCCTTCTTCTGATTCTTGTAGAGGTACCCATCCTGTATGTATATTTATACATTCTTCTTTTACGCGCACAAAAATTATATGTCTTGATTTGGCCAGAATTTGAAAGGTTTCTGGCTTCTTTAATGGTATCCGGGTGACGCTCAATATTATGATACTTCCTTGGCGCATATGTGGCCATTTGGTTTTTTTATCGGTCCTATCCTATCAGTCCTTCCACCTGTATCGGGAGGTCGTCGGGGCCTACGTGTAGAGTGCATATCATTCTATTTAGGGGTTTCTCTACTGTTCCTCACGTACATCGTGCTCCATGTGTCACACTGGTTATGAGCACTCACCCGTTAAAATTCATGTATGAGTCCTTCATAAGGCTACTCATATTTATGATAGAGATTTCGGCTCCCATATCTGCGTAAAATGTCACGATACCGTTGATTAATTGTGGGCTTTGTAGGCATACTAAAGGTGGTCTGTGTCTTGTACTTGAGATATTTATTTGTACTTCCTTAAGTGATTTTTCGACGTTCTTGTTGGCTGTGTCATTTTCTCAACCAGTGCTTTTGGTTGATAGTAAAAGTTCGGCAAAATTATAATTGTTATCATTTTATGTGCCTGCAGTTGGCTGTATTTTATTTAACTGCGCCAGCGGTTTATTTTTTATGTTGCTCGTGTCATGCATTGACCGTATCATTTTATGCTGTGCTTCTTCGCTTGCTTCTACGTTATTCGTTAGGTGTTGTTCACTGTATACATTTTTGGGTGACTCCCTATCGATGCACGTCGGCTCTGCTTCTTTTAGGAGCGCACTGTTTATATCTTTGCTTACTGCCGAGTCAGGCTCGACGCTAAAGTACTGCGACGAGCGTCTTGGAAGTTCAAAGTCTCCGTGTGTACGTCATGCGTTTTATCGTTAGGTGAGTCAGGTATGTTGTACGGTGGCTCTTCGTTTCGCTAACTAGGATTTTTACCACCGTAATTTCCATTATCATTATTATAATTATACCTGCTATTGTTGTTCTGAGTATCCTGTTGTTCCTAACTTCGCCTATTTCGCTCGTTCCTATTGTAACCTATTGTTTCGTAGCCATCGTTACGGTTATTCCAGTTTTGCGGGTATGTATTATAGCTTCTATTATTATAATTTCACGCATTGTTAAAATTACCTCCTCTCTGATACTTGTGATTGCACGGGTCGTGTTCTTGCATTTCAATGCGATCAATTTTTTCCCTTTCGGCGTCTTATCATCGTTCGACATTTGTTCGTGTTGTGATTTTTGTGCTTGCAATATGCAAGATTTTTGTCCTGTTCTTCTTTTCATCCCCAGTCGGTTAAGCATTTTCTGTACCTTCATTATTTTTATCTTTAGTATTCACTAGCGGTTGCGCTGGATGATTGTCGTATTCGTCTCCGTATAGGTTTGACTCGCCGTTATCGTTTTCACCTAATTCCAGTAAATCCGTTATTTTTGTCTGGTTACAAGTAGCTAGTGATATTTTTTCGTCTTGTGGTATTACTAGAGTTACGCCTATGTAGTCATTTCGTCCTCGCGGAGTAGTGTAGCGTAGGGCGATTTCGCTTTCTGTATTGAGCGCCACTACTGCGGCTTCGTCTAATGTTCTACGATTGAGGCATGTTACGTTGTAGTTATATTAGGCCCGTGGTTCTTAGCAAATGTGTTTTATCGGATCTTTTTCGGCGCTGTTTTTTAGTGCAAACTTTTGTGTGAATAAGTTGGGATCAAGTTTTAAAGTGGTATTGTCCCATTATGTAGTGCTTGAACGCAATCGCAGTCATATCCCACATATTCTCCACTTTGCTATGTAATCGTTTTAATTATGTTAAAAGTGTTGTGGCATTACTGATGCTCGCATTCCTGTTTTTTGGTTCCCTTAAAAATTCCTCAATCGACGTAAATTGTGCTAGACGTGGTATCAACTCGTCTGCTCTGCCTTTTAGCCTGTTAGCTGATGTTCCAATTAAAAATTTCTTATAAAGTAGCCCTACTGTCCAGGCTATTGTTCTCGTCATCTGTTTAAGAAGGAAAAGTTTTACTGGGTCACCGTCGAATATTGGCACATTGCTGGCTATGTGTCCTTTTGTAGATAAAGCGGTCTGTTGAGAGCGCGTCCGTGTTTGATTTAATATATATCATGACTAAGTCGATTTTGTGTATCTGCCTAGTAATTATTGGTCCAAAATGAGTTTAATATATCTACGAATTTACGTTGTGTCATTAAATCATCGTATTATAGTTGCTCCTACTTTGACTGGTATTGTTACTCGGTTAAGCATCTCCTTATGTCTGATTTTGGGCGTAAGCGTTCCATTGATCTCGGGCGTCTGCAAGCACTGTGTTGGCTTTTATGCTATCGATCATTTGATCGTATTCCGGTTTGGCGGCCACATCAATTCTTTTAGGGAGTATTTCGCGCGTTACGGTATGTGTCGTAAAATGCACGCTTTGCTGTGCGTTGTCCTAGCTAGTTTGACTGCGTTTTTTTTTCTCTTGCTACGTTAGGGGTCAAATTTTTTTTCATTTTCATCATAAACATAATATGTTTTTTGTCAGCATTTTGCCATTCCTTCTATGATTTTGAGTCGTATTCTGATGTTATTCTAATTATTTTGTCTTCTGTACTGTATGTCGAAGCTTGTTGTATGTAAACACCGTTTACGTGTTGTCGAGGGTCTGTTTTCCACGCCCCGTCTATTTCTGGTTCGTGTATCATTTTATAGTAGCTTTTTTTTTTTTTACGTCTCGCTACGAAAGTGTTCGATGGCTGCAGAAGATTCGAAACTAAGTTTCACGGCTTTTTGCTTATTACCTTGTCTTGACTGCTGCATGTTATTTACCAGACGTTCTTCTTCTAAGAACTACGGCCTGCCTGCGATGGTTTTGAGCTTTGGATTTAGAGTATATTATCTTTGATACGTTTTTTTTTCCTCTGTCAGTTTGAACTCTGCTCTTTGTGTTATCTCGACCGCTTGTATTAAGTATTTTTTGGGTACGGTGGGTTCGAGTTCGTTTTTGTGTCTTTTTTTTTAAGCTACAATTCCTTTTTCGTACAGGCTTAGATGCCTGCACGGGTTTTCAAGGGTTCTAGATGTATATAATAAATAATGCAGGCTCAAGTTCGCTTATGAAAAGCTGGGTGTTTTCTGTTTGCTGTTTCCAAGCGGGCAAATGGTAAATTTTTCTGGTCGATACGGATAGTGAATGTTTCTTTGTTCTTTTTTATTCTTTCGTCGTGTCAGATGGCGACGGAACTCACTTTGCTTATTTTACTTTACATCTTGTATATAATGTCTAATTTCTTGGGTTTGACAATTATTCAATCATTTTTGTTCGAATTTCGTTTGTGTTCTTTTTTTTTTTTTTTTTTTTTTTCGTTTTTTTTTTTTTTGTTTTTTGTTTTTTTTTTTTTTTTTTTTTTTTTTTTATTTTTTTTTTTTTATGTATTTTAAGTGGGCGCTGAATTATTAATAAATATTCTAGTTCTTAGAAACACAAAGTTCTGTTTTGCTAGCTAAAAAAAAAATTTTTTTAACGCGGTTGGGTAGATATAGTATAAATTAGTAGCATCTACTTACGGGCGTTACTTTAATATTGTGATGGTTTAATGAAAAAAAAGGTGTAAGAGTATAATGCTATTGGATTTTTTTTTTCGTAGTTGAAAGAGTTTTTCCGTCACAATAATTTACGTTAGTTTTCCTGTCTTAGAATATCGTTATAAAATTTTAGCATGCATACGTCTCGTTGATATATATTATTCGTTTTGCGTAATTATGCTATTTATGATAGAAAAAAGAAAATAATGAGGTGCTTTTTCTCTCAACTTTCCCGAGGGTTGTGAAATTTATATCTACATATATATTAAAGGTTTCTGTATTTTTATGTACTTACTATATAGTAGCTATCCAAATGGCTAGTAGGGCTTCACCGGACCGCATTTTTTTTCTGCTGATCTGAATGTCGATCTCCCTAAGCTTCTTCTTTTTCCTCTGGTAAAAGGTGTTGTAGTCCGATCTCTGGTGTGCTGTTTTTCTCCGTTGTCTTGGAAGTCTCTCGCTGGCTTGGCTTTGCGTTGTTCGTTTATTCTTTACTTCACTGACTTTTTTTTTTTTTTTTGGTCACTTTTTTGGAAAAAAAATATTTTTTCCTTACACTCACTTTTTGTCTCGCGTTACTACGCTGTGTGCGCTTTTCAACCGATCCCGCTTTTGGCACCAAAAATTTTCCTGTTTCGTGGGTTTGTTGTCGGTTAGATGAACGTGAAATAAGTACACAGTGAGCACTATTGAATTCTTTTTAATATTCTTCATGACTGAGGGAAGAGCCAAGGGTAGCGCGGTAATCTAAAAGTACGTACACCAGTGTCGAGAGTTCCGACTCTTCTTCTTCTTATCTACTCCATAACTTGACTCAAGAGGTCCGCTTCTTCTCTTTCTTAGTTATACGTCCCTATCTTAGATGGTGGGGCACGTACATATCGGTATGCTATATGTATACCGTAAGCCACAACATCAAAGACTTTACAAAATAAGTACGCGGTCAAACTTTCATGAACTTGGTAAATGACATCTGAAAGTTATTCTGTGATATGCGGCATAATGTATACCATGCCACCTTTAGTGCATCAATCAGGAAAAACAAATAATTCAACTTCCCGAAGCTTTTGCCGGGTGCACCGGGATAGGACTCCGCAAAAGAAACAATCCCGCTCAAAACGAGACTTATGGTCACCTTATTTAAAGATACATTCGAAAAATTGTATGCGTAGCTGTGACGTACAGTAATGTGTGTCAACCAAATTTCTTGATATTTGTTTTTTTAGCATGATATGCGTAAGTTAGAGGTGTTAAGCACCTTTTCTTTAATTATATTACTAAAAATTAATTAAAATAATTAATAATTAATAGCAAGATGTCAGGAATGATTGACCGTCGTTGATAATGACATCCATATAATATTACAAAAAGGTACATATTAAAGCCTTTTCTATCAACCAATCATGATTGCAGTTATTACAATCATTTTTTCAACAGTTTGGCAGTTTAAAAGAAAATACCTGAACCTGTCATTTTTTGTGTTTCCATGTAGCTGATTAGATCTTATATGGCAGGTAATTATTTTATCTAAATATAAATTTTTTTTATATGTGTCAACAACTGTCTATCGATGCATTGATTAGGTGAATTCCAGACAGACTTTTGTACATGTGATAAATTGAGACAGATTTTAGGATAAATTGACTTGGATTTTACATGGGCATTCGCAGGTGGCTATGGCTTATATCTTACACGTCATGTAAAATATAATTAAATATTGGTAAACTATTCATTTTCTAAATTCTATTAGTTTTACTGTTAAATTTAGTTTTTCGCAAGATCATCGAGATCCGCGATTACATATTATGTGACATTGTAAGTCATGTGAATAAAAACGGTGTCTTTTAAAGTGCTGTTTACAAATAGCATACAAAATAGAACTAATGGCACTTGAGGACGCTCTCAAGCTTATGAAGATCACGAAATTTTATATAATTATGGAGCTGTCATTCAGAACTTAATTATAAAGGGGCTTGTTGTATCGACAAGGTGATACTTCATGAGTGAGAAAAAAGATATGAATAAAATTTCTTATATCGCATGCGCGTATAATTTTAGTATTAAGAAATATTCTCCTAAAAAATGTCTTTCTCATCGGTTTTTCATTCAATGTAAAATTTAAGAAGTCTGTTTCATTCCTCAAACGATCTTACATAGGGTTACCATGGAAAGTTTCAGAAAATATTAAATGTGTAAAAAGTGAGATGGTATTGTTTATGCGAATACATGTGACAGCTTCTGTCACCTATGAACCTCCCTGTAAACAATCACATCTATCTTCTTTCATCCTCAGTATTTTCGAGAATTCCCATATTTTCCCCCATCCAAAATCGTTTGAGGAATATATTCAACCTTCGGAATTTGAAGATTAGATAAAAACTTGATACAAAAGCAATTTTTACGAGAATCATTTTAGAAACTGAAATTATACGCACATGCGGCATAGGAGTATTTATAAAATGATTTTTTTCTCACTTACAACGAACCCCCTTGTCGATGTAACAATCTCCTTCATTCTTGACTTTTGAATGACAGCTATATAATTTGTTCTGTATATATGCTAGAGAGCCTTCTCAGCTGTGCTGTGTATAATTTCAGAATTTCCTTATGATAATATGTGGGATTCATCATCAATTGATGTAAAATCTATGCTCCAAGCTCTCGCTTCGGATGGCTATCCAAAGCACAATGTAAAATCTAAAAAATGTTGCTTGATGATTAAATTTTACGGTAAAAGTATGAATTATTAGTACTTACTTTGAGAGGGAGATACAGCTGTAGAGGCAGAACCAAGAATCAAAAATTGTCACTTTTAAAACTATTTTAAAAATCACTCGCAGTACATCGCTTAACTATTAAAAAACAACTTACTAGAGGCAGGTCATCCGACCTTTCTTTTAAAATAAGCTGTATCAAATTAGTCTGCTGAATAATCATTTCTGGCTCATTGTAGGTAGAGCTATGTTTACATATATACAAGTCATTAAAGGTACCCAAAAAGTGTTGTATATTTTCACTGATGTAGTATCCAACTTCAATCCATGCTTTCAATAAGGTATCCTTGAATAGCAAAATGTATCACCTGTGGTGCATATGTCGTTATTACGCATTGATACATTGGTATCATAAATTTCGAGTGTTGAGGAGCACAGTATACCATATAACAAGTGAACTGTTCTAATGGTGAAACGTCAGCATTCAGCAGTAGTTGTACTTTCATATCGAAAAAGTTACGTATAATTATTTATAACATAATAAAAGTAACTGAGAAATTGAAGCTGGCGTTGAACAATATCATCCTTAGACTAACATTGCGAGAAGAAGATGTAAAAGAACTCTTAGAAAGCGAAAGGCAAGGAAACAATAGCTGGAAATACCAGCATACAAAAATTGCATCGTGATTGATGATGATTATCCTTATCATGTAAAATGTGATTCATGCGACGGTATTCTAGGCAGTTGGTTGTCGACATTGATTGACAATGTCCAAGGTAAAACTCATTGTGAAAATTTTGAAGAAAAAAAGGACTGTACTCACTAGATGAATCATTAATTCCAGAGCGCAATGCTGAAGACATTCGTATAGCTTGACTGGAGCTCAAATCTGTTAGAATGCTCATTAAACTGAACACTATTTTTTAAGAAGGCAGCAGTATTAAAAAAAAAGCTAATAGGTATAGATGACAAAGGTGTCTGGCAAGACATTGGCGTTGCACCCACAAAAGCTATACAATTTGCTACAAATGTAATTGGCAAAGCAGCAAAATTAAAAGTAGCAGCTATTTTAAGGGAAGTACAGTTTGCGTTGTGCATCAACGAATTCACCGATCGTAGTAAGAACAAATGCTTTGCTTTCTTTGTCACGTATGTAACTCCATGATTAAAATTTATTAATAAAAATAAAATTTTGTCAATGAATAGAAGCTGGTAGCTAAAGATAAATCAATTGCTGGAATATAATACATTGCTTGGAATATGAAACATTTTCTAGTTACAAATCGGTTCGTCAGAATTTAATTTATTTCATATTAATTTTAATATATATCGTTCTACGAACGTGTTATGAATCAGGTTTTTACTAAATTATGTAAAAATTGTAATCTACGTAAGTGGGTGATACTTTAAATAAGAATCTAACAGTATAGAACCTTTTTCTGATTCTAATCTTACTGTAAAAATGAAATATATCATTTGCAATGAATACAATAGAATGTTAACGCACACTAATAACATAGTTAAATCAAATCCGTTAGAAATGTAATTGATAAACTTTTGCGGTACATAAAATTATACAATCTTTCTGCAGATACGTCGACTTTGATTCTGCAATCACCATACCAAGTCTGTGAGCCCTGATACCATGCTCTCAAAAAAGCAAAAGTTAGGACCGAGAAAATTTTTCAACTTATCAAAGATTCGTTACACGCTCATGATATTCCATTGTAGAACGTTTTTTCCCTATGTTGTGACGGCTGTTCGACGATGGCCGGTGAATTCACGGGCCTGAAGACTCGTTGAAGTACGGAGAATCCAAAATTAATCTTCGTACAGTGTCCATCCCATACAACCCATCCCTGCGCCAGACATGAACCAAATGCCTAATTTTGTCATCACTCTTATAACAGATCTATATACCATGTTATGAAGTGTCAACATAGTCCAGGAGTATACAAATCTGCAGGTAGATATGGATGGGACAAGACACAAGATTCCACGATGGATATCTATCAGGTGGCTATCCTTGAAATCCTTGAAATATGAATTAAGAGAGATCTTGAACAATGAGATGTACTGTATCATTTTGCTAAAAAAATGGAAAAGGACGATAAAATTGCAAAAGCAGTAGTTATAATAAGCCAAGTTGATTTAAAGTGTTACTCCCTTTTAGGCATGTAATCAATAGGTTAAATGGAATAAATATATTCCTGCAAAGACAAGATGTCATAATTCATGAAGTAGCGGAAAAACTTGAAGAAACATACGAGGGTATATTTCATGCATTATGGTTATGGAGTATGTCCTAAAAAAACCAGTTAAACATATAAATTCTGTATGAATATTACTTACCTATAATCGATTTAAAAATAGGTGATAAACTACGACTTCATTTAATTCAAAACTGATCATTGCTAAATAATTAAGTGCAATATAGTTTTAATTTTATTCTTGCTGAATCGCTAAAGATAAAAGAGATATTTTGATTTTGACAATCATGTATTCATGGCAGTAAGATACTTAAAGCCGCTAAATGCTATATCTTCAAGTTCCCATAGAAATTTATGAGAAATTTTTGAAAAATTTTAAGAAATCGTCTCATGAATAATTCAAGAGAAAGAGGTATAAAACGTCAAAAACGGATTGAACGAACTAATATTATTGGAGTCAAATAAGCTAGAATTAAGACACATGGGCCTAATATTAATAAAATAAAGGTAGAGGAGTTCTGAAACTTTGTAATTACTTTGAAAAGTCGAGACAATTACTTGTTTTTTACAATGAGTAGAATAGCTCTTCGAACTCTCTCACTACTGCATGCTAATGCTGACACTAAAACAGTTATTAGTTACACAAATCAGCTAGTCGCAAGGCTAAGTAATGCATTTTGCACTAAATATGTGAGTGGAATGATACCATCTAGAGAATGAATAACTTCATGCAGTAACAGTAGCGGTTTTGAACCTTTCGAAGAAATGATTTATTTGTACTTTTCACGCACATATTATAAGAAAGACAGCAGAAAAAAAACGAACAAAACTCTACATTTTTTTTAAATCTAAATAAATAGTTAAATTTGTTGCTCTCACCATGAATTATAATATTCCATTGAAAATAGCCAAAAGTAAGCCCCTAAAACAGATGCTATAGAGAAATGTTTAAAAAATGGTTTGAAAAACTACCCACGTAGAGGATGGATGTGAAGTTAGCAACTGTCTCTTTGAATATCAATGGTTCATCGTAAGGCAATGTAGTCAGAATTTGTGACTTTTGTATTTATTTGATGTAAGAAAACCTTATAATTTGGCATTAGTATGTAGATTATGTAGATCAAAAACTAAATTTCTACTGCATGCTGTCAGCCAATAATATCTGTAGAAATTTGATAATAAACACGATTGATGAACCAAGAAAAAAAGGGTGTACATGACTTATTCAAACAATGAAAGATTTTATATGAGTAATTTTCAATAATAAAATAAGTTAAGCCACTTCAGATACCTGTTGTTTGCTCGATGAGACATCAAATTTTATTTTGCTTCGATCGGATGATGGATGAACATACATGTTTCAGTGGTATGTTTATGTATATTGTGCACCAAAGGCTAGACTAAGGGGCTTTGCACAAACCACGAAGCCAGCTTAAGGGAAGGGGGGAAGGGGTGCAGAGAAATTCTACGTTGGGCTACGTGAGGAAAGGGGGGAAATAAACAAAAGCTACGTAGTTTTTTTTAATAGTTCTAGATTACGCATTTTTACTTTATATATGAAAATCTTACAATTAATATATGGTTTTGACCAAATAAAAAAATATAAACTAGTTATTTTTAGTATTAAACAGTCGCATATGTGATGTGCCTTTCAAATTGAGAGACGTTACAAAACTCAAGTCTGTCACACACATTAAAAAGGCCCGTTTACAGAGGAGCAGACGAAATGGACGTTGATACGTTTCATGTTCCATAGTCTATAAAGGCATGCGCAGTAAGCTTGTACAATTGGTATGTTTACGAGTCCACCGAGGAGCGCTCTAATCGTTCGGATCGCTCTGAGGCCTCCGATCGATCCGAATAATGAACACGAGTTCTTCGTCGAGGGCCTATAAGGTGTCTACTTATTTATGTAGACAAACACCGTAAACTCACTGTTTTAGTTATTACTTTGTCATCATACTAGTGTTAAAAAAGGCTGCGTATATTTATTGCAAAGAAAGAACACGATCAATTAGACTTCTATATTGTTTATAGTTACAGCGTTGTTGAAATGAGTACAAAAATCACAATCTACCTAGGTTACATATATAGAGTGACTAGACACCATAGAGGCCTCTAAAGCCTCCGACAGAGAACTCGTGTTCATTACTCAGATTGATAGAAGGCTTCAAAGCGATCTGAGCGATCAGAGTGTTCCGAGGTACACTCGTGAGCATACCTAATAGAAATGGTCCTTGTCCATCTTAAGCTGCACACTGCGCAGTGTGTGACTTTTTTGTTTTGACAGGTCGTAAGCATTGAGATGAGTATACAATAGTTCCTACATGGCAGCTATAAAGTTATTCTTAGGGAAAAATGTAGAGGTGAACAGCTACGTGCCATTTGGGGGGGGGGGGGGGCTAGTCAATCGAAAAGCTACGGTGAGCCACATAGGGGGACGAAGAGGTTGAAAAAGGGTCAAAGTATGGCTATGTGAATTGTGCATGACCCCTAACTAAGGTATTGTTTCCTTTACTCAAGTTTTGATGTACCATGAGTGAAAAAGAAATAGGCTCCTCTGCGTGGATGATGGCTTGCATCTGAAAATTTTACGGCTATGCAGAAACTACGTAGCCTCACTTTGATCCTTTTTAACTCCTCCGTCCCCAATGTGGCTCATCGTAGCTTTTCTTTTGACTTCACCCTCTCCAATGGCACGTAATTTTTCACCTCTCAATTTTTTCCTAAGATTAACTTTGTAGCTGCTATACAGGCCCTATTGTTTATTCATCTCTATGCTCACGACCTGTCAAGACGAAAAAATCACACACTGCGAGGTGTGCAGATTAAAGAGGACAAGGAGCATTTCCATTAAGTATGTTCACGAGTTCACCTCACAGTGATCTGATGGCTCGGATCGCTCCAAGGCCTCCGATCAATTCGAGTGATGAACACGAGTTGTTTGTCGGAGGCCTCAGAGGCCTCTAAGGTGTCTAGTCACTCTATATATGTTACTATAGCATGTAAGCTCGGCAGATTTAAATTTTTTTACTTTTTTCAATAACCTTGTAACTATAATCAATAAAGAATGCTGATTGATCGTGTCTTTTCTTTGCAATAAAGATACGCAGCCTCTTTTAACACTAGAACCATGACAAAGTGATAACGAAAAAAGTGAGGTTACGTTGTTTGTCTACATGAATGAGTAGACACCTCATTGGCCCTTGACAAAGAACTCGTGTTCATTACATTGATCTACTAGAGGCCTTGGAGCCAAGCGATCAGAGTGCTCCTAGGTAGACTCCTAAACATACCTATTGTACATGTGCACTGTGCATGCCTTTATAGATTATGGAACATGGAACGTCTTAATGTACATTTCGCCTGCTCCTCTATGAACGGACTTTTTAATGTGTGTGACAGACTTGAGTTTTGAAACGTCTCTCAATTTTTAAGACGCATCACATATGCGATCGTTTGTACTAATAATTACTAGTTAATATTTATTTTATTTAATCAAAATCACATTCTAATCATGAGATTTTCATATTAAAAGTCAAGATGCGTACTCTAGAACAGTATAAAAAAACCACGTGGCTTTCTGTTAAACTCCCCTCCACCCTTACGTAGCCCAACGTAGCAATTCTCCGCACCCCTCCCCTACCTTAAGCTTGCCACGTGGCTTGTGCATAGCCCTTATAAGCGACTCTGTAACATTATGCAATGAAAAATTTCAAAGGAGTTCAATAAATATACAGTATTACGTCCACTAAATAATGATTATTCACGTAACAAGGGCGGAAAAAACGGTTTTCCACACGAATTCTGATAGACTTGCACAAGTTGCCGGAGTTGCTGGTTACAAGTGTGTATTAAGCACACGAGTACGTAGCACGAGTGTCATTACACGGCCCGATCTATCAGGACCGGCCACAAGTGCAAGTCAATCACACAAGTGTGGGAATCGTCCCACACGAGTTGCGTACAAGATTTTTGGCAATATTTGTAAGTAAGAGCACAGTTTTTTGGGCAGCCAATTGATTTTTCTGCCCTAAAAACAGTGCAAAAAACGACTATTTTTTGCATAGTATAGCGAAAAAAAAGTCATTGTCTCTTACATTACTGTACAGCGCAAGAAATTAGGCCCGATGATTTGGAAAAATTGATTAGCTATCGTTACATTTGGCTCTTTTTACAACTCCTTTGCCATCTTGTATTTTAGAATAACCTTTCTAATTTTGATGACATGGTCTCCCTATTTAAATATTTATGATTGATACAAAACGAATTCTGCAACGTATACATCATTTATCACACGATGACTTCCAATACCATCATATTTTGAAAGTCCAATAATTACAAACCACTTTTAAATGCCAATAATGTACTCAGCAATAAAAGTTGTTCAAGTCAACTTACATTTGATGATTTCGAGTATTAAGAGCAATAATTTCTAGCAACAACTAGCACAACATTGCTTTATTGTCGCATATTACAAGTACGATTGCGAGAATTCACCACGATAAGCACAATTAACGAGAATATTGCCAAAAAACTTCAAACGGGCACCAGGGGTGGTATTGCATCTGTCTCATATGTATAGCATATGTAACACATGTATAAAACATGTATATAAGATATCGCCCCATCCCTGCCCGCAGGTACTGCAAACTGCAGATCAGGCAAGTGTACCATGAGCGGTAACAGTTGTGCACGATGGCTCTGGGTGTCGGCTGCTGATATTAATTGCGCTAGTGTCATTGCTTGCTTGCAGGTGCATCGTAAATATATATGTGTATATATATATGTATATATATATATATAAGTGTGGTTTGACCCTGATGCGCTGCACGTGCCTGCCACTGAATACAAACAATGATCTTTTCAATTCCTACGAAAATGGTATTAAAACCTAGTAGCTCCCCTACTTATGGAAATCACGTGATTTAATCGGAATGATCATGTGAGTATACGCTCGCATTTTGACTAAGTTTTTATGTAAGTTCATGTGCCAGTTCTTATTTAATGATTCAAGATCGAAAACCCGGCTCATTTTGACGAAAACTGTAATCTTCATTTTGCAATAACAATCGTTAAACATATTTTAAACCACTAATACAAGTAAAAAGTGTTGCAGAGACCCCAATATAACTAATATATTATTGAAATTTTAAGAAAGATTAAGACGAACTGAAGTTATAAACATTTAAAGTTAGTGAAAAATCCAAAATTCCGAAGTTTTAAAAATTTGTAACCTATTTAAAATTTTTTTTGTTGGAAAGTTTATAAGTCACTTAAGCTTTCCCCTCTAAGTAACCAAGTTTAAAATATAACAGTTTCGATGGAACCAAAATTGAATCATCATAATTTGTTTGGATAATAAAATTTAACGAAAGGACTAATATTTATATAGTCTACACATAAAACAGTGAGTTACACACGAATTTTGTAGAGTAGAGTTTAAGAACAATTGTTATTATCAAGCTATAATATTGAAATAACTTAAAATCAAAATTCTTCAAACAAATAAAAATTTAATTCTCGTCTCAGCAAAAACAGCAACAACAGCTCTTTCATTCAAAGTTCGCTAACCTACTGGTGAAAACTCAGGCGACTTATATACTTTGCAGCAAAAAAAATTCAAAGTAAGTTGCCAATTTCTAAAAGTTCGGAATTTCAGATTTTTCAATAACTTTTAATTCTTACAACTTCTTCTGCTCTTTATCTTTACAAAAATTACAAGAAGATATTTGTTATAATAAGATCTATTTATCACTTTTTACTCGTATAAATGGTTTTTTATCATGGTTAACCATCGCTAATGAAAAATAAAGATAGCAGTTTTAGTCAAAATGAGCCGGGTTTTCGATGCTGAATCCTTAGATAAGAAGTTACATAATAACTTAGTAAAATTGCAAGCGTAAGTTAGTATAAAAGGTTTTATGTAAGTTCTTATCGTCGGTCTGATGCAAGAACCCGCTATCTCAGTATTTTAGGCAAGAACCCGCTATCTTAGTATTTTTGAAAAAAAAACCGCTATCTCAGTATTATAGGCAAGAACCCGATTTCTCAGTATTTCAGGCAAGAACCCGCTATCTCAGTATTTTAGGCAAGAACCCGCTATATCAAGGTTCAATGCATTTAGCAATTATTTATAGTGACAAAAGGGCTCCGCCCCCTGCTCGCTTCACGGGCCAACCCCCAACATTTCATCAAACATTCATTCTTGTGATTTTTGAAGAAAAATGAGATGATTCATCATGTTTGTTTAATAATTATGTAAATACATAAATCAAACAATGACACAAACTTTGTCATGATGACTAGAAATCATACTCTTACTTGAGTAGTTACTTTTAGGTGCACTTCTATTCTTTTAAAATAAAAATCACAGTTTTTTACCCGATGTATGTGTCCTGCACATTGATTAATGTTGAAATTTCACGAATGTAAAAAAAGAAATGTGAAAAAATACAATTATTTTAAAAACAGTGGATTCTTTAGCATTAAATTATCATTAAAATTAACATGTGCAGTTTCAGAAAAAATTATAAGATATGGTGCCTCACATTACATGTTGTACTATATTGTGCCTTATGCGTAAATAATGCTTTCTCGAAAAAAACCACTTGATGAATGAAAATTAGCGATAAATATAATTAGCACCATTCGTTGTTATTATTCATCTTTATGAAAGTTGAGAAATCAGCAGAAAAGTATCAGTAGACCTGATTTTTTATTGTCACACTAACTAAACCACAATCGAAGATAATAACAATTTTAAATCCTTTAATTTAGTTATGAATTTAGATTAAAAAATAGTTTAATCCAGTAAAACTATGTAATTTAAATATGCACGATTTAAAAGAAGTAGGTATGTAGATTATTGTTCAATTGATTTCTTGAAAATTTGTTCAATGTTTCAGATTACACACAATCAAATAAATGATTATTAAAAACGTTGTGCTATGTGCATGGGTTTACAAAAAATGGAATTTTTTATGGCCCAGTCGATTGGAATGCCATTTAAAAAGATTAGATTTTAGAAGCTTTTTTAACTGATTAAGCATGATTTTTTGCTGAAGTAACAGCATAAATTAAATCATAAAAAAGATTTGGCTTTATTTTAAGTGAAAATTAGTGGCTAAATTTGCTTTATGGGAAGGTGTCCCACTCTGAAATTTTTACTATTAAACACGCCTGAAAGCCAAATACGACTTTTTAATACTTTTTAAGCGACGAAATTTGTAGGCAATCAGTTATAGCATTACTCTTTTGGGTTTAAAAGAACCAAAGAAAATTTGTCCATGTGTTGTATGCTGTTCAAGTGTCAGTCCCAGAATCTGACTAAATTAAAATGTCCGTGAAATTTGTCCTTGCAAATTCATAAAATCGTATGTAAGTGCTTTAATTAGAACGATTCGTATTCTCAAAAGTCAAGCATATTGCATATTTTTAAAAAGTTTTTTTAAATGACGATTAGCCAGTGTTCCAGGCTTCCAAATTTGTAAAGTCAGTCTTCCCAAAATCAAAAATCAGAGTACGTAACGATTCTAAATGTAGTGTATCATTGCGAAGTGTTTAGTTAGTGACTCGGACGCACATGATATAAGTGCAAGGGCGGAGCTTAATTTTTATTTAGTGCATCAGAATCTCGATTGTAGCCCGTGATGTAATACCCAATATATTAATATTGCAAAATTCTTTCAAGAGCACTTCCAGCGAAGCCCAAAAATTTGTAACTTGTAGTTTTGACGAACGATATAGAAAAACCATTCTGTGTGTTTTAAATAAGTACACGGTCAATTAAAAGCACTGTCTGAGATAGCAGGTTCTCGCTTAAAATAATGAAATAGTGGGTTCTGGCCAGAAGTTCTGAGATAGCGGGTTCTTGCCTAAAATACTAAGATAGCGGGTTCTTGCATTAGACCGACGTTATGTAAGTATCAACATAAGTTCTTATCTGCTATTTTTTGTGGGCCGCCAACTTGGGGGTGTCTTGTATGTTGGATTTAGAATGACATCTTCTTGCTGGTAGTATTCTGTTCTTAAACAGGAATTTGTTGGACATCTTTTGGACGCAAAATTTAAAAAATTTGATACAAGCAAACTAAACAAGAGGTACACCCAGGGTTATTAATTCTTTCTAAGACCTTTAGTTACTAGACGTCCATGACATGACATTCCACGTACAAAGAAACGGCTGGTTTTGAAATTGCTGTCTTAACCCTTGTGAATCTTGGGAAGAATTAACGTACCTTGGGTTTACAGTCGATACAAAGTCAACATTTTATATGAAATGGGAATCACGTGATAGTCACGTGATCTTTACGTGAGATACTAGTCGAAATTCTTGCGTGAATATCACATGATAATTACGTCATAATCACGCTATACTCATATGATAATTACGTGTAAGTCACGTGATGTGCCTGGGCAGGGTGTTTACTTCTTAAATTGTGATACTAATTAAACTACTGTGTAATAGTTTTCCAAAGGTAACATAGTCATATATTGTATTTTTGAACTGATTAGTTCATGTGTTAATATGATTTTACATGGAAAAAAAATTCATTAAATCATGATACAAAACTCTTTAATCTTTTCGTAAAAACTATAAATGATCCTATGAACGTCTTCCAAACATTTTAAAAATTTCTATATGTATTTTTAATAAAAATTCAAGTATTACTTGATCGAATATTTTTTGAGGTATTTTTAATGATTATAAGTTACTACTTATAAGTCAATTTTCATCAATTTACATACGCTTTGCTTTAATAAACTAAGCGTATGCGTTGGAAGTTAATACAAGCTAAAAAATCTCAATATTATGCACATTTTGGACATAATCTACACTTGCCAGTCAATTGATAAATATTACAACCTTTTCGTCTCTAAATTAAATTAAATACAGTAATAAATATTAAAGTATTCTGTCTATGTTTGCGAACAATCATTTTTATGAAGCGACAGGAAAAAGCTCTTACTTGCCAAGGTTCGACGTTTTCAAATATTATTCTTTACGATATATTTACAAAAGATATAAGTGTGAATATTTAGTACTTTATCTACTATATCTTGCGCTTATTCAATTTGCGCTTATAAATACTAGTACAATAATGTACAGCTTTCTATTTTTTATTGAATTCGTAGGAGAAAACTAAATATATACTACTATTTTCACCATTAGGGCCATCAAGCGCCTCAACTTAAGCTGCGAACTTTACCAACTAAAGTTCATTTGAAAGAGGACCGAGACTAATTTAATTAAAAAAAGAAATTCAAGCTTACTCCAATCAAACTTAAGTATGCGTGCATAATTCAACTATTTAAATCTCTCTCTTTCTCTCTCTCTCTCTCTCTCTCTCTCTCACTGTACCACTGACTACTTGATGAGCACCATGCCGGTCGTATCACAATTACTATTACACTTATTTGACCTAAGTGTCGTAATTTTACCTATCAATGTAATTTTTGACAAATATATTATGCTTGTATTTTTTGTTAAATATTATCTTACCAAATCTTCACCTAGCCTGATTCCCAGCATTGCTTTTATCTTCACAGCGATTCTGATACTTACACTTTGAACTCTTAATAAGAAAAAATGGGGCTGGAGACAGAAATTTTGCTAGATTACTATTTTTTCAATGAGAAATCTCTTAGTTTCATGTAAAAAAAAGGTAATTTCCTAGTTTTGCTCTTTTTGAAATAGGTAGATTATAAAATTACTATTTTTGAAAAATAAAATGTAAGTTTTCTCTTTTTAAAACTGGAATCTAATAATTTATCCTTTTTAAAATAGCAACATATCATTTTCACACTTTTTAATAGTTAACATCAAGAATTTTTATAATTTTCTACTTTAACAGCAGTGGTTTAAAAGATTCACTACTTTTAAAAGTGTAAAAATGAAATTTTGTTACTTTGTTAGGTGGAAATTTTATAGATTATTTTTTTTAAAGTGCATATTTTTAATTTCTCCCTTTCAAAAATGTGAAGATGCTATTTACTTCTTTAAACAGTGTGGAATGTTTGAAGTTTTACTTTGATCTAACGCAAGCATAAATATATACATGTATTATTGATGACATTTGTTTACTCTTGTCTCAGTCACTTGTACAGCAGATGATGGCTTTTTTTAAGTCAGTGGGTTGCCAAAGTAACGAGCATAGTCCTTCTGTGGAATCAAAAGCCCTTATATGCAGTGCCCCAAATATTTTTTGCACATACTATAAAAATGCTCTTCAAGCAAATCCTAACGCTGGTTTAAGTCCAATCTCATAACTTGTCTTATAAGTAATATCACGACTTGTCATACATCTTATTTTCACTTCTTCTTGCCCTATCAGGTCTATAGAGTATCAAAGTAACCAAATTAAGTTTTTTTCTAAAAGTGATGACAGCAGCTACAGTCAGTGTCAATGTAATATTAGTCTTATTTCCTTCTTTCCATCATTTTGTCAGATTTTCGTTAAGTTTGTCCCTTTATTCTTTTGGCCACCTGCTCTTGTCCGTCTTTTATACGTGCAGACGGTGATTTGATTCTTTTGCTTCCTCAAACTTCCCCCCCTTCTCTCGTTGGGAATACGATAGAAATGTCTTATACATTGTCTCTAGTGCAAAAATACCACTTCCATATGAAGTTTGTCTGTGAGTATGTTTGTGACACACGAGATGAGTTTTCAAAATATAGTATCGAACAGGGCGTCTAGACTTGGTTTAATATTTATAGACTGATTATATTCTTTAAAATTTTATAGTATTTAGTTTGGCACAAGAAGTAGTATTTTTATAACGTGTAAAACAAAGACTAGGTACCTAGTACAAATAAAGTAGTTACAAAATAGTCTTAGGTCACGTTACCAAATAAACTCACTACGCTATTCACGTACCGCAATATTGCTTCCTTCTATTGAAAAGGCTAGAAAATTGTGTTTTGACGATTTGTTTTCCTTTATCAGGCCCGTAGAAATTGTTGGGTGGCCTATATTGCTTTTCCCATGACATGAAGCATTTATTCCGCTTATTAGAAATGTTACTCACAGACGCAGCAGTTGCTATTTCGGACTTTTAGCTCTAGTAAATTAGCACTTGCAGCTGGCTCATGTGCTCCATATTGAGACTTGGCTAGATGGATATGTTAGGAAATACGTTACCTTACTCCTCGTCCTACGTGGATGCTTAGCTCTTTTTTGAGCAAAAGTCTCTGGCTCATGACGATCAAATTAAGGGTACCTATTTAAGGAGTGGAATAAATGTTCATCCTTGTCGGTAAGAAAGTCAAATTCAGGGTAAGCAGAGTTTATGAGAGGTATGGCATCCTAGAAATGGTACCAGAATCCATGCACCTTAGACAAATATGTGTTAATTATGAAAAGATAGTAAGAGTCAGGTCAAAAATTTAAAAGATAGGATTGTACGTCTATAAAAATCTACTTTTAATTAGGCACCTTACTCCATTATGGTATGAGTGTATGCGTTAATGAGGTTGCCTGTATGGGAATATCCACGTTGTTGGTGCGGTGCTGGTCAAAAGTGGTGTTTTTTAGCAAGACCAAGCAGTGAGGGTACAATCAAATTATCTTGTGCAGGTTATAAACTCTGCCAGTGCAAGTGAATTCAGCCGGCGAAAAGGCAAGGTGGTAACTAATATAAATGCTGGTCAAGGTTACCTCGAGGGCGAGACGATCTGTTTGGATGATAAGGCTAACGATGATAAGTTTGGTAGGGTGTGTGTCCCATACGTATTGATGGTGGTCGAAGACAGCTGATGTGGTGGGTGACCCTGAGATTTTGTGGTGCTACTTGTTGTGCTCAGTCCACCCAGGCACGATGGGCTTTCTCACCTGACTGGAATGTGGATGGGTCGGCCGATACACGGCAATGGTTTCTTAGGACTGCCTGAAAGATGGTGCGTAGGAACTTTTATGACTAAAGCCTAAAAGTAGAGTTAATGAGGCCTAACTTATTAATAAATATGTGAAATCCTGCTGTTTCTTTCTTCTATGTGGGAAAGAGTGACGGTACATTACGAAAATTTCCGAAAAACGCTGATTTTCTGGAGGTTTTATAGTAATGATTAGGTTAGTAGCTACAGACAACAGTAAAAATAGTATTAGCTATATAACAAAGGAAAATTTTTCTAGCGGTGTCGAAAATATAATATAAAACCAAATATCACTCGTGCCTTTTTCCTAGACCCAAGTAGGTGATTAGTTTGCTCAAAATAACTATTTTTGGTGGCAATGGCATAAGAACCCACGTTGTCAAAGATGACATGCTACAGGAAGCAAGTATTTCGAAAAGACCGTTGAAAAACGTCCTGAATCCAGTGACCGAACCAAATAAAACAGCTGCGAGTCGTAAGAATAAGGAGAGAAAACGGAGAAAAAAAAACGGAAAGTAAAGGGTTTGTATCCAGACGTAATGAAGGCTATGTTGTCAATATATCATCTAAAAATAATTGTCCTACTGTTATAAAAATATCCTGAAAATGCAATAATTTTTTTTTTTTATCATTAACCTAGTTTTGATCAAGATATACACGCAATGAGAAAAGTCAAGGTTATATTCTTGTATCCATTACTAACTGTCATGATACTGCTACACTCTATGAAAACGTTGTTATTGTTCTTTGTCTCTTGCTACTTTTCCTTCAGAATAAGAATTTTTTTTAATCAATATTGTACTGTGGGTTATAAATGTATGTACGGAAAATAAAAAAGTGCTAATTCTACACGTGTACTATATGATATTTTTTACACAAACACTATACAATACATCAGTGCTTTGACCTAGCAGAAGTTCATTACTGAGACTAGCAGCACGTACAGTACACCTGTAAAGATATACTAGTAGGGCATTGCCCCATCATCGATGATGAAATATACAGTAAAACTTGATTTCTTTTTCTATCAATGTTTTAATATTGGAATATTTATTAAAGTTGGTCCTAGAGCTTTTTATTATTATTTCAGGATATTTTACTATAGGAATTCTAGAATATCATTAATTTTCTACACAGAAACGTATCCAGACAAAATTTAAAATATTTAATAGCTGGGTGTGCGTGGGTGCAAATCGGTATTGTATAAATCTGTCATATCTAAGGATTTCTTTGACTGATTTCAATAATGCTAGGCTTGCCTTACTTTATTTTTTAGTACAGATATCTCCTCAAAAAAAAAATTTGGTCTATCAATTCGTCTTTTTATTCTAATTTTAATGATTTTTTAAAGTCCATTTTTTCGAAAAAATACGTTTACATGACATTCATCGTTGTTTTAGTTTATGTTACGATATGCATTCTAAAAGACTTATGAATTATATACAATAAAACGTATTATGTGAAAAATGATGAATTTTAGTAGCTGGTGTGCATAAGTGTAAATAGGGAATGTGCAAAATCAGTCATATCTCAGAATTTGTTTGACTAATTCTTATCGTTTTTTGAGGATATTTTACGATAACTATTGTGCAGGATTTTGTATATACATACCTATAATTGCTAAAAAGAAATTCAATTTTATCGACTTATTCTCTCTCACTTTTACTTGATCGATTTTGGATGATCGATTTTTTTTCTAAAGTGATTATGTCGGGATCAAACGTTGTTTCAGCATATTTTTGGCAGCAAATCTTCAAGATCAAAAAATGTCCTAAAAATTTTCTTTTTAATTTCATCGATTTTCAAAGTGTTTTTTTTTTTTTTTTTTTTTTTTTTTTTTTTTTTTTTTTTTTTTTTTTTTTTTTTTTTTTTTTTTTTTTTTTTTTTGTTTTTTTTTTTTTATTTTTTTTTTTTACATCTTTGAATTCACTAAAAAAAAAAATGATGAGGGTGTGTGTAAAAAAAGAGTTAAGCATGTAAATTAGGAAGTTTTGTGCCAACAAACTAGCAGCGGCTTAATATTAATAAAATAAATCGTATGCATAATCTTTATATAAGGTCATAAAATTTTTTATTAGATATGCAATTTTTGCTAATTCATTATAGAAACTTACAAAAAAATATATTTTTAGTTAAAAAAGTATTAATCAAAAGATTTTCTAATTTTTGCTAAATGATATATATTTTTATCGTTTTTCAATGCTATTTTCAGAATATTAAAAAAAAACTGATAATTTAAATGTTGATGGAAGAGTAAAAAAAACGATTGCTTGGGCTATGACTTCAGACACAAACACAGATGTGTTATATTGTGATTTTAGATAACATACAATTAAATTTAACTAATCATATATTACCAAGTTCATATATATAGAGCGTACAATTTTTTCGGCCTAACTAGCTTGCTCTTGTTTCTAAAAAATTAGCAATCACTTGAAATACTTATAGGTAAACTATAAAAGCTATTATCATCATACTTAAAAAAATCAGTCTTGCGAATATGTTTCATCCTATCAATATTGCATTAATATAAGATCATCTAGATAAGTAGGTTTATTCCGGTGATTATATGTATTTACGATAATAATATTTTTGACGCACTATCGACACATTTTTTACATTTACCATCATTCTATTTAAAAACCTTCTATGATTTCTAGTAATGTTGTGATAAGTAGTGCGCCGAAGCGACTTCGTACTGTTTTAGAAATTTTGACTACGAAAATTCAAAGATTTAGAAATTTTGAACATAATTTTCCTTCACAAATAGATAGTGTAAAATTTTATAAAACAAAATTAAAAAAATGTATTATGGACTTGAAACAGATAACATGAATGTTACTTATTTATTCTTCACAGGTAAACTTATCGAATTATTAAAACTTACAGCCAATGTACTGCTTTCTTGTAGATGGGCTTTGCTGTAGGCAAAAGTTTACGTTTCGAAAAAACATGTTGTAAACGTTTCATGAAGTTAAGAATCAAACTACAGCATTTTTGTGAAATTTCCGTCTGTGGGGGGGGGGGTGTATGTATGTGATCAGTTGTATCTTAGGATTTCCTCAATCGATTTTGATTTAACAGCTGACTTTTTTTTTTATTCCTATAACTGCCAAAAAAAATTTGGTCTGGCTGTAGATTTTTTTTTTTTTTTTATCTTATCGATTTTCAAATTGTATTTTTTGATAAAGTTGATTTTTTGATAAAGTTGATTTCTAAGCTATTTATCGCTATTTGAGGATATTTTACGACAGGTAGTCTAAATAATCGTTAAATATTACACAAAAAGGATATTTTGTGCAGATTTAAAAACTTAGAAGATTGGTTCACCTAGGTGTTAATAGAGAATGTACATAATCAGTCATATATCAGGATTTCTTTATCCAATTTCGATCCAAGAGGTCTTTTTTCGTGTCTGGATTCCTATTACCGCTGAAACATAATTTAAGTTGTGCAGTATATTGGAACCCTTTATTTTGATTTCATCGATCTTTCAAATTGATTTCTTCGATAAAGTTCATATTGAAACTATTTATTATGCATTCAGGATAGTTTACGGTAGAAATTCTGAAAGATCATTAAAATTTTTACACAAAATAAAGTATCTGGTTAGAATTTAAAAACCTTAGTAACTGGGTGAGCGTGGGTGTAGATAACGCATGTATATAATCAGTCATATATTATGATTTCTGCGGCGGATTTTAATAGTCCTGGATTTTTTTTTGTTTTTGGATACACATTTCTTCTCGAAAAAATGTTCTTTCTTTTTAATTCTTTTTTTTTTAGTTTTTTGGAAAAATAAATTTTACAGATTTTTATCGTTAATTTAGGATATTTTACGATAAAAATTCTAAAAGATCATGTAGTTATATACAAAAAAACGGATAAAGATGAGATAAAAAACATTAAGTAGCTTGGTGCGTGAGAGTGCAGATGGAGAATGTATATCATCAGTCCTACCTGGGTATTTCTTAAACAGACTTCTATCGATGTATTAGGAGATTTTACGATAGATTTTGTGCAGTTTTTTTTTTGGATTCCCTTCATTGCTGAAATACTACTTTAATGTATTAGATTCCTTTTTTTATTTTTATTTTAGCGATTTCGGAAAACTGCCTAATTTTGGAGTGATTTTTCAACTTATCTTATAATATTTTGTAGCATAGAATCTTGAAGATCATGAAATTTTCTGCAAATTTTCATTTCAATTACATTGATTTATTAAAATAAATTTTTTTTTAAATCATAAATTTTTAGCAGGAGAGCATTTTTTCAGAATATTTTGTAGTAAAGTATTTAAAAGATAAAATTTCTTAAATAATGATGTTCCTGGATGTAGAAAAAAAATTAGTTATTGTGTATGAGAAAGCTTTGTGCCAATAAAATGGCAGTGGTTTTTATGTTGTGAAATAATGTATTAAAGTTATACATTGTAATAAGTGTACTTAAGGCATGTTTTTCTTTTTTAAAGCTATTAGTATCGTTACATGGGATCACGCTCGGTATGGTGATCAGGAAATAAGTGCACAGCGATTGAGGGTAATAGTTCTTTTTTCAATTAGAGACCAAGGAAAGAACCAAGACTGAGTCGTGAACTGGAGCGGATACGTTTGCCTCTCTCAAGCGTCGGGTCTAGTATTTTTTCCTTCTCTGCACTTACTTTCCCCTTTGCCTACCATGTACTATCTCCGTCCAAGAGAGGGCTCTTGGCTAGGAAAGGGCGGACGGACGTATGGATAAATGCTATCATACGTCACAGTTTTAGGAGAAAAATATATGAAAAATAACCAAGTAATTATTAAAAAAAATTTAAAAAGCCTAAATAGTATTCGGTAAAAATTGTAGTATTTTTAATTATGATTCAAATTATTTATGTAATCATTATGAATAAAATGTATTAGATGCGTTTTTTGAATTTTTTAATATAATTATTAGTATTTTCTGTCACAAATGTGCATTCTTCCAGGGCTGCCCTTTAACTTAAGGAAGTTTGCAAAGCAACGCCCGAGGGATCGTTGGGACCCCCATTGTCAGATGCACATGAGTGGCGAATCTTACTCTTCCTACCTCCTACTACGTTGGGCATTTCAGCAACCCTGGTACCACCTCGGTAGGAAAAATAGCATTTGCGAATTATGTGCATCTGATCAGGGTATGCCCCTTGGCCCAAGAGCACTTGCGATGCACATTCGTGATGAAATCTACTATTATTAGCCCGATGAATCATAGTAGCATTTTTGCTGTACTAAAAACAAATACACATGATGAGTTGATAATTTTAATATTCTGTTCTCTTTTGTAGCATATTCTTCGCAGCTTATTTGACAACATATGATATTAAGGCCTACTATTATAAATTTGTATACGTATTGGTATACCTATTACTCGTGAAAAATTTTTTGCGCTCCCAGTTTTGCCTCTGGGCCATTCAAATTAAAGACCAAATGATATATAGCTCTCATACGCTTAGTATAAAAAAATTGTCTCGCTATTTTTGCATTTTTTTCTGGTATTTAATAATATTTAGTAAGGTTAAAAATAAGTTAAAAGTTATATCCTAGAACTAAAAAATTTTTTTCTTTGTTGGGAATTCAAAAAAATAATGTTTACTACCTTTTTTAAAACGATATTTTTAATTGATTTAAATTTTTTTTTCCTTGAATTGTATGTTTATTTTTTCACTTTTATCTGTTTAAAATATGAGAAAAATATTATTCATTGTTTAAATAAATGGAAAATACCTTGAATATTTATAAATTATTACCAACCAATGACTTGTAGATAATTTTTATTGATTGACGAATATGACCAATTTCAAAATTTGTATCGCTCTTATAGTAATAATAATGAATAGACACTGTAAATCTTGAATGTAATAAATAAGTCTGAATTTAAACATATAGTTTTATGTACAATTATATTTATTTGTCTAAATTGCACTTTTTTGATCGTAACGTGCGTGTTTTGACGACTCAACTAGCTTTACCTGTGCTCTCATTTTTTTCCCTGTTTTTGACTTTCTATCATAACAGAATTATGTTTTGAATTATAATGTTTACATGGTAGATGCTTAACACATTTTAAAGATGATAAGTAATTTTAATGTAACACATCATCATTTTGTTCTGTCCATATTAATTGGTGAATTTTCATTGTGTTTGGTGCCACTTGCAATTTAATATTTTCGAATAATTTATCAATATTTTTCGTGTAACTTTTGAGAAATTAGAAACATTCGTACTTCTTAGTCACTTTCTTGGGCGACTTTAATCATATTACTGGCTGTTAAAATATCACGACCAAAAAAAATTGCTCTATTACAAAGTAATTTGACTGTACCACCTGTCCCATCAGCACAACTTTTTCCATGACCTGCTGTTGTTAAATTCCAGGATGCTTGATTGAATTTCAAAGTTCTGCAATGTTGAGTAAATAAAAAAAAATTGGTTTTGTATTTATATCGGATTGATGGACCACCACTTCAAATGTGAAGTTTCTTAAAGTTAGGAACTAATTGTTTTATACAACTAATCACGGGTTGTAGATGAGCTTACACAGCACAAGAATCGTATCTTAAATTCTCTGATACTGAAAGAAAAAAGTTAGATCAAACCTTAAACGTTTTGGGATCTTTATAAAAAAATGCTCCTTCATACAGAGAAATTTGTTTTTTGGAAGCTCCAAAGTGTACACTCTGTATTTCTTCTGTATATTTACAATTACAATTCTCACTAAAGTCTATCACCACTTTAACTTCGTGAAAATATCAATTTTTTTGTAAAGTGTCTAATAATTTATACTGACCTATAGTATTGTATACGTATTTCAGTAATCTGGTATACAAGTGTTTCATTCTTTGATCAAATTATTCCTGTTGCACTCTATCTTCTGTTTTGACGTGATCCTGACGTGATACATTTTATCTTTGGCACCCAATCGACAAAATGTTGGCTAAGAGTCTTTTGATAAATTAACGCACTTATCACGACAAGCTTCGCATTAACGATGCATACATGCTTTAGACATTAAGTCACATGTAAATAAATCCGTAAAAGAATTAACATGGAGCAGCGACTCCTTTATATTCAGATTAATTTTTTTCTCCATAATTAATGTAAAGAGTCGCCATTAACTTGTTGGGCATTGTTTTTTAAATTATTTTGTAACTTTTTTTTTTTAGTTACATTTTAACAAAAGTTTTAAAGTTTTATTCGAATATGTACACTGTTTTCCGGTGCTGATTGTGCCTGTTATGTCACAACACGTAACCTTACACCCAAATTTCCTTATTCTTAATATAGAAACGAGCCCTAAACTTTTAATCATGGGCAAAGCATATTATAAATAAAAATATATTTTTCTAAATGAAATATACTAAAAAATATTTTTTAATTCAGTAGACTGCCTTAATGAATAAAAAAGTTAAATATAAAATAAATGTAATAAGTTTACAATGATCTTTATTATACTGTAATACGAAAGCATTGATATTAGGCAAAGCTTCTACCTCAATGTCGGTGATGTAGTCACCTACCAGTATTCTTATTTTTTTGTGAGAAAAATCCCATCCTAAAAGAAGTAAATAATTTTAAAGATTGTGCACTGCAATGAAAGTACCTTTAACCCAAACACTAACTTATTGTTACTTGTACATGTCAAACGCTCTTGCCAAGCAGTATTGTAATTGTTGAATAATATAAAACTCAAAAACAGTAGCGCTTCGACAAATATCGAGACTGTATTTAAAAACGCAGATTCGTTTGACATTATAATGTCCTTACTAGCCGCACGATGGATGACGACTGAGGATGTTTCTTTATCATTGACATTCTGGGTTAGCTGTAGTTTTTTTTGCAAAAAGCGATTTCCACATCACAAAATTCTTCGACGGAAATATTTTCGCTTACTTCGGTACGCAAATTGAGAGGAGTATGCGTTAAAAATGAATAGCGTTTAGCGAGATGTACGGAAATCGTTTTCTAATACATCTTTTCAGTATCAGTACGTCGAAACGAACGACGTTTGAACACTGGAGATGTGAGTCATTTGTAGATAACCACTATCACGTTTGCGTTCACCGAAGAGAAACTCACCACCCTTCACAAAAAAAAACCAGACATAGCTGCTAACCATTAAATCGCTCTTTAAAGAATGCTCTCTGTTTTCATAACTAAGTTTAATTTCTTCTCCCTTCTTTCGTTCATAAAACTGCCATAACAATCACAACGGACTTTGCAATTATACATTACAGCTTATAGCCTACCCTCTTCTCTTAAAGCCTTGATAATTATTGTAGGTATATGCTTTACAGTCTCGTATCTCTATTTCTATTACGAAAAGCTAAATTATAATCCAACAAGGACCCCTATTAGAGTTGTTTAGGTTAATTTATAGAGAGTATCAGGGGTGCGTGTTGATTATTGCACTATTTCTGCTATACTCATACTAACTAGCTAAAAATAAAAAAGTATTAAATCCATCAATAATGTTGATAAAATATGCTGATAGAAAAATAATGAAATACTCGGTGTAATATCCGAGCTAAACATGTAATATTTAGTGGCTCATTTTTTTATTGCTATAATTTTTAAGAACCAAAAAATATTTGTAAATTTAATTTATGAACTCTCATAGATATGCCGTTAGCGATGTTACCTTCTCGTGCTTACTTGAATATAGAAAAGGAAGGTAATATTTCCATCAATAAGTAGTGTCTTTACAATAAAGTGTGTGTTTGACCAGGCATTACACAGCGTTTGTTATTGTGAAAGCGAAAGCGATCTTTTGCGCTTGTTCGGCACACATTATGTGTAGTTGTGAGCGTATACTGCACAGCTCACGCACAACTGTTATATCTTAAAGATTTGTATATTGCCTTATGATAGTTTTAGGAATTGAAAAATTATACATAAATTAAATTTTTTTAAATGTAAAATAATTTATATAATTACCCATGATTTGGGGGTGAATTTAAATGGATAGTATTATGGCTGTTTTACAGCCATAAGATGACAATTCCAGAAAATTGTCTGCTAGTAACTAGCGATTTACGAAAAGCTAGTTATACCAGCAACCCTGGAAATCTGTTGGTGTATACATCATTGGACAGTAAAACTTTATTGCATTTTTTTATTCTTTAGGGTAATCTAAGTAATATTTGTGAAAGGTAAAAAAAGTTGGTTATAGTTATACTTTGACCGTATAAAATTGTATCTTAATCATATTTGATCGTGTTACGTGTATTTTACGTTCAGTTCTTGGTATGGGGGGATTGGTGGAAGTGCAAAGACGAGGTGTATGGATTCGTCGGTAGATGGTGCGCTCGTAAATCGTGCTACTGCTGAATTATATTCCGAGTGGTCCTGCCAAAAGGCGGAACCGAGCTAGGCTCGAACCAGATAACCTCGTATTCTTATGATATGACTGCATTCGTCCGTGAAATCTTTGTCTGTTAGAGAATGATCGCCTCCGATGATGACATTCCGTAAGCAACTACGTTGCCTGGTTGAGCTCTCTATGCATCTCTCATATGTATCTTATCGACTATGTAGATATGTGCCATCATTCCGGGCCTCTGGATCCTCCGTCTCTATGAAGGGTATATCTTCTGTATTCTTCTTCCTTTTTCTTCATCTTCTATAATATTCATCCGTCTATGACGGGAATTATCGACGCTTTATTTTTCACGCGTCATTCGTACCGACCGCTTTCATCGAGGGTCGCGACTATACATGATTTCTGACCAGATTACGTAGCTCTAAAATTCTTCCTCGACCACCAGAGATCCTGAAAGGTTTTTCCTAACCGATATTAAATTTTTACTGATGCACTTTTCCTGCACTCAGACACCTGAGGTGTCAACCCCGCATACAACCCCACACCTAGCACCACTGTTAAGTATATTTTACGTTGAGTTCTTGGTATGCGGGGAGTAGAGGAAGTGCAAAGATGAGGTGTATGGATTTGTCGCTAGATGGTGCGCTGGTAAATCGTGTTACTGCTAGATTATATTCTGAGTGGTCCCGCCAAAAGGCGGAGCCAAGCTAGGATCTAACCGGATAACTTCGTACTTGCAGGCCGATGCGTTATCCCCTCAACCGTTGACGCCACCGTGAGCGGCTATACTATTTGTATTCTTATGATATGACTGCATTCGTCCGTGACAATCGTATTTTGATCGTAATTGATCGTACTCGAATTGTCGTCGTTCATATTTTTTTCCTTTTGATCGTATTCGAACGTATGTTGTTCGTATCTAATCATACTTGATCGTATTTTAATCCGATGTTCTGCTAATTTTGATCGTATTTTTATCGTCATTGGATCATATGTAACTGCAGTAAATTCTAATCTACTACTTTAACCTTCTTCGGGGCTCAAACTAATCCCATCTTAAAGTTTTGATAACCTTAAAATAAAGCCTTCAATACGATTGTAGGTTAATTATTACATTGCATATACTTGATTCGGGGATGCCTTAACGAGCGTCAATATGCAATTGTTATACAATACGAAATTAAAATTTAGCATGTATAATCGACAGAGAAAAGAAATGTTATTGGTCACGTAATGGAGCTTCTATATTTGTTTTTTGATTAGTTAAGATTGGTTAAGCTTGAGTAAATTTGAAATAGACTTAATAAAAAATTAAATAAAATATTATTTTAATGAAAAAAGAATTAAAAATGTATGATGTGGTAATAAATATTGATATGGATCAATGGCGTAGGCTGGCAGCGTGTAGGAGCCAAATTATTCTTGTATTACAAAAAACTTTTAAGGAAATATGTAAGTTCTGTACTTGAAAAAGTTAAGGATTAACTGTGTCATATTTATTCAAGTGAAATGTTTTTTCATTTTATATTTAAAGTACAGAGTGCTTCAATTAAGCCATCATCTTTAAGGTTTTAAGCCATGTGCAATTTATCTTTCCAATAACGTTTATTACAAAAAATACAAAAATAATACGTTCTATAAGTATAATATGACAATATAGTGACTTTTTCATGACTCTTGTTTCAGTCATCCTATTCGCATAACTAATGTAAGGTCTTTATTATTACAGATAGTCTTCAAACTGAAGCACTTTTACTAAACCTCCCAATGTCAGTAAAAATACGTATTTTAAACTCTTTATTTAGATAATTCACAGCTAACATGCTTTTGAATTGCATCAGCTAGTGAGATAAGACAGCTTCTATAATTCTTATAATTCATAGATATGTCTGAAACAAATTAATTAAACACTTATATGAATAATACATGCGAATTCTTATACAGATGCATGTATAAGACTAAATATACTTACTCTATTCATTAAGCCGATGTCTCCTACGTGCAGATTTATTGTCGTCTTCTGGAAATCTCGTTGAATGTTCTCTTTTTAACAAGTTGTGCGCCTACAGTAAATTATACGATTTACCAGTGATAAGATAGCGTTTATTGTCGTCAGAGCCAAGGGCGATCTTTCGCGCCCGTTAGGTACACAGTATGTGCAGTGGTTAGCGATTATTCAACTGCTTACATATAACTGCCATATCTTTATTAAGACAATCAATATAGTCGTCAAAGCTAATAGTTGCTTTATCGGTGTACGGTACTGAATCTTTTGCCTTCTGTATAGGCTTCTCGTCTTCCATTGTGACCAAGTATATTTCGCTGCAGAGTCCGACAAACTTCAACATCATGGGACCATTGCATTTATCCATTATTAATCCAACTACTTTATTATTTTTCCACTCTATGACTAACTAATTACATATGAGATGATTTAACGTGTCCAAGCAGCTGTCTCCCTTTTTTATTTTATACATATCCATGCCCAGTAACAAAGATCACTATACGTATGCCTATATACCTTTAGTTATCCGATCTAGACCTGTCTAAGTCCCTCGTGGATTCTTTTTATTACAAATACATTAGAAAATGTATATAAGATAAAGACACTTCTATACACAGATACTGACAGCTCTATTTATAAGATCAGAGGCGTAGATATGTATAAAATGATAAAGAAAGACAGCCATGAGTTGGACACGTCAAACTATCCTATAGACAATCAGTATAGCATAGAGTTAAAAAATAAGAAAGAAGTTGGATTTATGATGAACGGGTGGAATAGTCCTTAATGCTTTAACAACTATATTAATGGTGTTGATGAAGATATAACAGTCACGCGTAAGCAACCTAATAAACGCTCACGACTGCACATACTCTGTACCTAACGATCGCAAAACAGCGCTCTCAGGTCTTACGACAGTAAATGCTATCTCATGACTGATCAAAAAAAAATTTACCGCGGGGGCACCACTAGTTAAGGGAAGAGCAGTCAAAGAAAGTACGAGAAGATGACAACGAGTCTGCACCTAAGATATCTCGGCTTGATGGATAGAGTAAGTATAATCATTTTTTCATATGAATGTTTTTAAAAACCTACACATAAAATTTATATAGGCGTTTGATTATTTTATTTTAGACGGATCTAAAGACTATTAAAATTATAGAAGTCGTCTTGTATTACTAGCTTATGCATGTCAAAAGCCAGTTTGTTGCTGCTTATCCAGCAATAATAAAGAGTTTAAAATACGTATTTCAACTATAATCAAGAGCTTTTATAAACATGCTTTAATTCAACGACTAAGTGTGATGATAAAGACTGTACACTAGTTATGCGAATAAGTTTACTCAATTTAAATTTATGGTATGAATACTGTCTTCTCTTTAATTACTTAAACAATGTATCAATTATTTATTTCAAACAATGAAAGTTGGTAAGGCGATAAATTTGACATGGCTTACAACTTCCGAGATAGGGGCTTTATTGGATCTTCCTGTACTTCAAATTTAAAAAATCAAGAAATGTTTTACTTGAAAATTTATTGGATTACTATGGCACATAAAAACTTTATCATTACTAAGTTTAAAAATCACATATTTCCTTGTAAGTTTTCGTAAATACAAGAGGAATTTTTCCCCACCGTGCTGCTAAACTCCGCTATTAATCTACATTCATTTTCATAAGCACATCATACAGTTTTCATTTTTTCAAACTAACATTACTATTTATCTAATTTTTCATGAAGTTGATTTCAAATTAACCCACGCTTGACCAATCTACATTAACCCGAAAACAAAAAAAAAAACTTTATTACGTGACCGATCACCCTTTTTTTCTCTGTAGATTGTACATGCTAAAATAGAATTTAGTATTGTATAATGATTAGAAACTCACGCTTTTCAAAGGCATTTACCAGTTAAATATATCCAATGTCATAGGCAACGTTCAATCCTATTAGAGGCTGAACTTTAAGGTCAATAAATAGTTAGGATATGATCAATTCAGGCTCACGATAAGATCAAGGTAGTTGATCAGAATCTTCTGTTGTTGCATATGATCCTAATACGATCAAAAAATGATCAAAATACGATTGAAATACGATCAACATTTGATAAAAATACGATTAGATACGATCTAACACGATCAAAATACGTACAAATACGATCGAATACCATCAAAATACAATCAAGATACGAAGGAATACGAATAAAATATGATCAAATACGATCAAAATACGATTTAAATTTGAACGAAAACGATCAAAATACGAATAAATACGGCCAAAGTACAACTATTTGGCATTTTTCTTGCTATTCACAAATATTACTTTAATTATCTTTAAGGGAAAAATAGCCTTAGAGTTTTACTGTCAAATCATGTATACACTAATAACTTCTCAGGGTTGCCAGCATAGCTATCCCAAATCGCTATCTACTAGCAGAAAATAATCATAAATCATCATTTTGAGGCAGCTAAATATCCATAAAAACATTATTCTTTAATTCAACCCCAAATAACGGAGTTTCAGCTGACTTATCCTATATTTAAGAAAATGAAATTTAGAAAATATGTATTTAACTCTTCAAACAATCATAAAGTTTCTTTAATCAATGAAAAAATCTTAAAGACATAGCAGTTCTGCGTCAGCTATAGAATATATGCTTACAACTTTACATACTGTGTGCCGAACAACCGCAAAAGATCGCTCTTAGCTTTTACGATAATAAGCAATGTCTAATGCCAGGAAAAACAGACAGCTTATCACGGGGACACCACATATTCAAGGAAACCTAAGCTACAACTTCTTCATTGAAAAGAGCACGAGAAGCTAGCATTGATGAAAGCATATCAAAAGGACTTCATGTTTTACATTCACGAATATTTTTTGATTCTCAAAAATTACAGCAATAAAAAAATTTGCTGATAAATAATACATATTAAACTTAAATATTACACAGATTATCTTTTTATTTTTTGTTTTAAGTCGTGGCAAGTAACGACATCATGATGTCAAAAAAATTGGCTCTTTGCGATGCAGTTTCGATATTTGGAGAAGCGTTACTAATTTCGAATTTTTTTGTTATTTAACAACTACAATACTGCTTGGCAAGAGCGTCAGACAAGTGCAATTAACAGTGAGCTAGTGTTTAAGTTTAATTTACTTTCATTGCAGTGCATAATCTTTAAAATTACTTATTTCTTTCATGATAGGATTTTTGTCACGAGAAAGAAAAAGATACTGGTGGCGGACTACATCACCGACATTAAGGTGGAAACTTTGTCTGATCTAAATGCACTTGTAGCACAGTATGATAAAGATCAATGTAAGCTTTTGAAATTTGTTTATTTTGCATTTTTTTTTTTATACTTTAAGGCAGTTTACTAATTGAATATAATTTTTTTTAATATCTTTCATTTAAAAAAATATATTTTTTTAAAACATGCTTTGCACATGATTTAAAGTTAAGTGTTTTTTTTTATACATGTAGTAAGTCTTTTTTTTTAATATGCTCAAGTTTCGAAATAATGAAGTGATAGTGACGACTACAAATTTGTTGCAATACTTTATAGTATTAAGTGCTGAAGTGGCAAAAAGAGAGGTGTCAAATATTAGATAATTAAGCAGATGATAAGGAGAAAGTTAATGAACACTAGATGGTAGCTATAAGTAAAGAGTTTTGAAAGCGAGATAAGTTAGTCGGAGAAAGAAAAGAACGATTAAAAAGAAAACATTACTCTAGTGATGTATGAATCAGACGTGGATACCGACAATGAAAAAATGCATTATTCGAAGAATGAGGAAATAGTCAACAAATCAGTATAATCATTCAGTACATTGTATCATACTAAATACTGCCTTACAATGCTCTCTGCTGCAGGATTGATCATGTGCCTTCAAGGCTACAAAAAGAAAAAGAAAATGACGAGTGTAAGCGGTGCAGAAAAATGACAATTATGTAACGTTATTTATTGAAGAACTTAATTCATTATAATACTCTCGAGAACGACTTGGAGTATAGCTTACTTTCTGAGGATGAAAAAGGATACATTATTTTAAGTATATTCCAGAAAGAACATTGAATCAGCAGGTCAATGACTGTAAGTATAAGTATTGTCTTTTTGTACTTTAAAACAGATTTTTTTGAACACATTCAATCGTGTTATTGATATAGATATTTAGAGGAAATAAAATAAAGACATTCGTATATTACATCTTCCAGTTGATGATGATGATTTTTAAAGAATATTTATGAAAATGATGATAAACGTTGGGAAAGCAAGGGGAAATAATATGGTGGTATACTATGGCCGAAGATGAGGATTCTGACTTGTACAACGAGAAAGACTTGACAATATCGAGTGACTTATAATCAATAATTTGTAAGAGTCTTATTTTTCCCTTTTAATCATAATAATCTTGTAATAAAAACTATCTCATTATAATCTAAGGTCTCCAATCTAATTAAAAAAGTTTAATTGCATTGCAGCAACAATGGCAATTACATTGGCAGCCGCAGTAATAGCTGCAACAAGCTGTAAGTATTAAAAAATTATAAACTATGGCCTAATCCGCAGTGGCACCTTCGGTAGAAGCCAAAGTAGCATCTGCCGCAAGCTGTTAGTGTTAAAAATTTTTAATTGTAGTTTTTAATTAAATAAGCAAATTAATTATAATTTGGTGGCCTCATCTGCAGTAGTAACCACAGTGGCAACCTCAGTCGGTTTTTTTCTAGTGGTTTTCCCATTTCTCAGGGTAGTATACGCATTATTATAGCGTAAAGTTACTTAAGTTATTAAAAGACAAACGCTACTTTATAGCTTTTTCGTACCACTTTAATGATACCAAGATAAGTAGGCCTACTCCACTTTCTAATCCTAATTTAAATTGATAAAAAGTTTAAACGAATTTTACAATAAAATATAAGAAATCATTATAAATCAAATATTTAATAACCATCTTGCTTTGTCAATACAGTAATACGTTACTTTCTTCTCTTCTATATGATTTAAAATTTATTATTTTAAAAAAAGGTGTATTAATTATGACTAGTTAATATAGCACTGTTTATATTTAAATTAAAATTGTTTCGAAATATTTTAAGGCAAACGTTCGTTGTTATCCAATTGTCTGGAATAATAAATTTTTCGATTATTTCGTTAACAAAACTTAACAACATGTTAGAAAAATTTTCATCAATTGATCGAATATTCGTATTTATATGAAAAATGTTAGATAGTCTCCATAAATATGATGATTTTAATGTTTCTTTGATCATTATGCTTCTATTACTATTTTTGATAACTGGTAAAATTTGATGGAAATCTCCTCCTAACACTCTTAATTTACCTCTAAAAGGTTTGTCTTTGTTACATAAATCTCTTGAAGTTTTGTCAACGATTTCTAATGCTATTTTCGGTATCATTGACGCTTCGTCCCATATAATTATATAAACTCCTTTTAATTTGTTTCTGTCTACTTGGGATTCTGTAAATGAACTTTCAATATTATTTAGTTCCAACGGTAATTTAAAAGTTCTATGACTTGTCATACATTTGAGAAGCATAATTGACGCAATACCTGTCCAGGCCGGAGATATAATTTTTGGTTTTTTTTAAATTAAAGAATATATCATAGTTTTGTACAAAAATTTTGTTCCTGATCCTCCTGGACCATCAGTAAAACCAATCTTATTACTTCCATTACGTATACATCCAAAACTATAGTTTTGTGCTTCTTTCAATTTAGGGTACAAATTATTAAACATTTTTTTACTGTATTCAATATCTTCACAATTGTTTTCCACATCTAAAATAAAATTTTCTGGAATAGGTGGATTAGAGTCTTAACTAGACCTATTTTCTGATTCAAAGAAACTGTTTATACGTAAAAGAGCATGATTTTTTTTAATTTCAACGAAATCTTTAGTAAAATTTGTAAATCATGTTTAATAGGACCCATACTTATTGTTTTTTTTTTTAACAGCTGTATAATTTTCCTTTATATGTTTTTAAATCTTTAAATGAAGTACAACCTTTTTTTTATTTAATATTTATTTTAGAAAAAATCTTTCTTGGTCGTTTGGAGAAATACTATTTGATCTCCCGATTGCATTGTTTCCTAGAACGTCGTTGTTGTTCCCATTGTTTATTTGCTTTATTATAAATATATTATTCAGGAAAGTTTACGTACTTTAAATTTTTAGCAAAATCATCTATTTTTCTTAATTTAAACTATTCCGTCAGTTGTGTTTTATAATTATCTCCATATTCAGAAAATTTTTTTCTTTAAGTACTATTTTTTGTTTATTTTTAAGATAAATTGTCAAACTAACTACGCTATGGCTTTTACCACAAACAGGATATTTTTGAAAGTGTCATGCTGCTTCGATTGGACCTTAATAAAGTTCATCAATATACTGTTCAATTTTATCGTAAGCTTCATTTGTAGCGTTTGATTTTTTTTGTATTTTATTACGTGCTCTATCATTTCCATTATGATTATAATTATATATATATTTTATACATTGTTTTGATGAACAGTACCCAACATTTACGTGACAATTATATTTCATACATCAAAATTTATCGCACGGTACAACCATTGAATTATCAACTAAAATTTGTTCATTTCTATTCTTTATTCTAGGTATATTTTGATCCAAAATATTGCTTCTTCCTCTATATTCTGGATAACCATTTTTTTTTCTAGATGTACTATCACTCAAGTTATTTGGAATATTCTTTTTACGAATTCTCTCATTTTTATTTGAACATAGACTATAAATATTATGCGGACCATAGAACATGTATTTATCACCTATTTCATTCAGCTTTTTATCATTTGACGGAATCTCTGCAGATATAGTGTTATCAATATCATCAGGTGTTATAATTTTGTTATTAGGATGCAGCGTGACCAATACATGAGAGTGTGGTAAACCTCTTTATTGAAATTCAATAGTGTAAGCGTATGATATTATTTTATTAAATAAATTTTGTTTTGTTATTTAATCCAAAATAAATTGTTCTTTTGTATGAAACAATCTTACTGTTATATTTAATATGTCATTGGGTGAAGTGTTTTTAGGAAAGTCTCTAAAAAAATTTTTTATTTCTTTCCATTTAAAATATCATGTAACAGTTATAAATAAATCTGGTCCACGACATTTTCTCATGATTGCCATTGCATCTTGATAATGCTGTTGCATGTATCATGGTCCGCCTACATATGTTGAAGGTAAAATAAACAGAATTTCAATTTTATGTTTTTTTTTAGGATTTTGTGTAATAATTGATGCACTATTAATAATATGATCCAATAAACCCTGATAACATTCAATATGTAAATTTTTTTAAATACTTCTCAAAAAGCTTATCCGATTACTTTCAATCATATTGTAAGCATGTAAAAAAAATACTTTCAATTACATTTAACATTTGTAAACGATTGTCAGTAATCTAGTGCTAGGAGGTTGGCACGCGTAGCACCAATAATTTATATATACTAGACGGGCTCCGCCTCCCTGCGCGCTCCGCGTGCCAACCCCCATATTTCAAGATTTTTATTCTTATGTCTAAATAGTTGATAAAAAATTTTTTTTATACACATATATGCGTTCAAACATAGATAACCAGAGCGATCTGATGACTATTTGCTAAAAATTTGAACAAATATAGACAATGTATAAAAAGAGTCTACATATTCATCAAATAATTGGTAAAAATTCAATAACGATGATGCCTCTAATGGACATTTAAAGTTATATCTGATTTATATATATATATATATGTGTGTGTACAATATTTACGCAATCATTGTAATTATAGAAATAGTTATGAGCCTTTGTTGGTTATTTTTGGTTATTTAAAAATCAATTATTGATATAAGTTAATATTTAGATATAATTTTGAAATTCTTTCTTAATATTTGTAAATGTTATTGGTTTTTTTTATCATTTTCTCATTTCTCATATATATTTTAATAACCTTCTATATTTTCTTTGCTTGTTTCATAACTATTAAAAATTCTTGTCCTCTTATATTAGTACAAATAATATTTCCAATTAAGTAACTTGTGCGATTGATTAAACATTAAACAACGTGTTAAAATTTTTTTTTATATTTACATAAAATCATAATTTATAACGCATAACATATTTTTGTACTTTCAATCTTTAGTTTTGTGCCCTATTTTCCTACATACATATCTTATATTTGCACATAAATCATCTTTTTCCTGCATATCTCTCCATTATTGTTCAATCCAACACTTCTGACTGCTATTATTATTATTTAACTTGTTGTTTTTTTACCTTCTTACGTAACAATGTATGTCTTATAAATTTTTTTTTCTCAATGTTGATCTTACAGTATATGACTTAAAAATTTCTTATTTCATCTGTATCTTTTTATTTTTGCTTCATTTTTCTCTCTGCTTTTACCTTTTTTTTACATTTTTCGGATGATAGAGTTGTCAATTACTGTATAGTATTTTGTATTTTCTGATCAAGAAGAGTCTTACTTTTCTTTGTCAAATTATCTTTGATTTATTTAAATCTGTCTTCCTTCGTTGTTCTTTTTCTAAATCGTATCGTTTTCCAATCCTCTACTTCTTTATTTACTACCTTAACTTTGTTGCCTATTTTATATGATTTTTTTTTTTGGTGAAGTCCGTTAATTCTTCAATCAGGCATAAATAAGGCCACCTGCTCTTGTTCATTTTTGTTATGTCTAAAAAGTAAATTTATTCCCTCTTTCTTATGCATAATTCTAGGTTAACTCTTCCCGCCTCCATTTTTTATATATATCCTAGTGTATTTGCATCTAAGCGCAACATGATATTTGTTAATCAGAATCTATTCTTCCCCCTTCCTCCTTCCTTTTTTACTTCGAAATCCATGCCTACCTAGCCTGCCTCCAGCTTCCGTGTACATCCTTTTGTCTTTGCATCTAAAATAAACTTTACATTTTAAATTCGCCTCTTTTTTCTACATATTTTTATTCTGTTTTATGGGCAATTTTTAGCTACGTATGTGCAATATTCTAATTATTTAGTCTATGAAGAATGATATTTAATTTAAACTTTCTACGCTAGCTCTTTTGCATTAGCCTAAATCTGCTTTGACTGACCATTGCACCCTACCTGCTGGTTTTTCTGTGTGCATCGATATTTTTTTCTTCAAGAACCACATTTTTGGATCCATGGGTCCATGTCCTCGCTTGAATCTTCCAATGGCTCTAATTCAATTTAAAAGAGATCTGTTTTTATTTTTTTCTACTCCTTAAAAAAAAGTTTTTTTTTGTGCTTGCATCCAGTATATTTTTTGTACTATATTTATCTGAGTCATTTTTCATGGTTTTCTGTCATTAAATTGCTGTCCACCTAAAACGCTGTAAATAAGATAATTCACGACAGTTAATTTTGAGTTTGCCGACTGATACATCTCCTGTATTATTTTACATGCCTTTAACGTCTACAGTCTCTACAAATAAACGTAAAATTACCCTGATACATAGGCACCCTTGGCCTCATCTTTTTCATACATGAATTTGTTTGCCCCCGATCGTAATTACCTGTCTTTTTTTACAATTTAAGATTCTTTAAAAAAATTTTTAATTTTCATGCTTATCTGTCTCATATATGATTTGACCTGGTGCATTTTACTATTGATGTTATAAAATTTTGTTTTGAAGTCTATAAATACAGCATGTAATTTATTGCGCTTTTCCCTATTTTAGTTTCTATTAAACTATTAAGTACACAAATTTGGCACCTTAATCTTCTTTTTGCTCTAATGCCAGCCTGACTCGTTTTCATTATTTGACACCGCTTTACCTATGGTTCTACTTTGTTAACGGCTATAATTGCTAATATCTTGAATGCGTCATTTAAAAACGCCACTTTTTCGTCGTTTTAACGTCCTTCTACTCTTTTCCTGCCTTGTAAATTTGATGAATTCTTGCTATTCTCTACTCTTTAGTAGTATGTGTGCTAGTCTATAAGCTATAAAGTATCTTTTCAAATTCAATTTTCCAAATTATTCGCAGATTCGTGAAACAGTTTTTTATAATTCTTCCTTCTGTGTCTTTTGTTTTTTTATTATTACATAGACATTCTTTTATTTAATGTTAAATATATCCTCGTAAGATCTTTTTTGGCATTGCCATATATTTCAATACTCCTTTATTCGTTCTCCGTATAACGTGTATCATTGTTGTCACTTGACATATTTTTAAAAGAATTTTTCATCTTCTTTTTCTTCTTATTATCCTTTGTGTATTTCTGCTTTTTTTTTTTTTTATTTTTCCAAAACTTTTTTGAATTTTTGTTTTTTGCTTCTTTTCTTATTTTCTTTTGTTTTTTTTATTTTTTTTTTTTTTTTTTTTTTTTT
>JAPYYV010002721.1:0-20011 GCA_030522625.1 Copidosoma aretas
CATTGCTTCTGCCTTCTATCGGAAGTACTCGATCGATTGCGACCACTTCTTTGCTACGTGTAGTAGACAGTGGATCTATCTTCGTGATATTTGTTATCCCTGCATCATCCATATAGACTTATTATTTCGAGGACTGCCTGCAAATATCGTGAGTGTCTGCGTCTAAGTACTGTTTTTATTCGGCTTAAAATACGATGATTTGTTTCCTAATACTTTGTGCCCGAAACGTATTCAGATTTTATAATCGCAAGTAGACTAGAGACTATTTTTGTTTTAAGTTTTCAAAGCTGGAGATCTAACAGGTGGACGTGTGGACCTTCCCCATCATCCAGAATCACCTTTGTTACGAGAAATTTGGTAGGTACATTTTAATTTATTGTAACTGTTTGTAACCTTATCCTCTTGCGAGAATGGAAATCTTCAGATCAACTTAAAATTTTTTCTTTTCTACAAGAAAATCGATTACCTTTGTTTTTTTAGTTGACAATTAAACTGTGCACTAGGGTATGTGCTACTATATTTTAAAACTATTTTTTCCGCTATTCTTTTAACTGTATTAGTTACAGCTGTAGCATTTTTATAAATTTTGTTATAGAACAACAAATTTGTGATTCTTACACGTTTATGCAAAAGTTAGTGGCCATAACAGGTAAAATCATGCAAATGATAACACTCGTAGTTGCAGGCAAAGCTGATTTATTATAGTTTCCATCAATGACAATATCTAACTCATCAACTTCAATAATAGTGAGTTTGTTGAACATTAGCTTAGACCCCCCCCCCTCCCAATTATAGTGTTATCGTTCCTATGATTACATGTGTTATGGCCTCTACTTCCAGCTGCCTTTTCATCTGCAAAAACCACTTGAAATTTTTTACCAGTAGGGTATGCAGTTGTTTAGTTTTGAATCTCCTTTCAAAAAGTTGTTTTTATTTTTGCCTCCTTGAGTAGCTGGCTTTGCATCAGTTGCAAACAAAACTGTCATACACTAATGTTTAAAATAATGTATATGTTTTTCATGATATAGATTACCAAAATAAGTAATTTAATGGTAATGTATCTCTCTCTTTGTGTGTGTGTATGTAATCAGTCATATCTCAGAAAATCTAAGGTAGATTCTAATAATCGTGGGCTCAAAATTTTCGTATTCTGATCCTTATGGCGGCTCAGAAACAAAATTAAACTTGTATATGTTATTAAAGTAGTTATAAAGATTTTTATCGTCAAAAAACAAGGTTTACTTACTCATAGAAGAATCTTTGTATCGATGGAGGAAAAAATTTTGTAACTTTATTCAAAACTAAAAACTTTTTTCCTGCGTCCTACAATTTTTTTATGAATAAAAATTTACAATCTATTTCTTTTATCAGTCATATATTAAAGACCCTCTAAATGATTTTAGAACTGAAATGTTTCGTTACACATTTTTACATAGGTTAACAAAAAAATTCGCCGTTTTATAACCTATCAAGGTTGTTATATAAATATTTGCTGCAAAAACTCAGTTTTTTTCTGTTCTTAGACTAGAAAATTTATTGTTTGATATCGTAAATAGTTATGATCTCTAAACAAATAATCAAATAGCTTTATATAATTTATTACTATTGTAGCTACAAGATAGTTATATTACCGACAATGATTTTAGTGATAGTTTCTAGTCATTTGTTCAATTGTTTTTGATTAAATAATAGTTAAACAACATTTGTTGTACTCTTCAAATAAAATTTCTAATCGTATTTTTTTGAAAATTACACATCATATAGCATGAATGTAGTTTTTTTTTATATTTCGAAACATCCTTATATTTCATTTGATTTTTTTTGGTCGACTAATTCTATAAGAATGTTGTAAAGGAAGCTTGTCGGCGGTTTTTTTTCAAAGAATATCTACAACTTTTCTCTTGGATTGGTCATATTGTAAAAACCGTTTAAATAATTTTTATGATTTAGAGCTTACAATGGATTTTTTTATATTCTTATATAGGTTTACAAAAATATTTGACGTCGTTATCCCGATAAAGATTGATATAACAATTGTTAGTGCCGATAAAACGATTCAAATGTTTTTGGAGTCAAAAAATTTAAATTTATTTTGATCAACGTAGTTATATATTCTATGAAAAATTAAAAATCTTCATAGAAATTAATTATATCTCAGCTTCAAGATTATTATATCACTTATACTAATTTCAGTAGTAAGATCTAACTATTTGAACAATTGTTATTAACTTAATATAAATTTTCCAACACTTCTTTCTTATAGAGAAAGCTTCGTATCATTAAAAAAATAACTTTATAGAAATACGTGATGAATATTTTGTATAGTGTCTTATATGAGCAATACTATTTTTTGAAAAAATCTGTTTCAGTGTGTGCATGTGTGTGTGTTTGTGTTTGTGGGTGAGTGAATGTATGTATATTTGTGTGTTCTTGATGTATGTATGTAATCAGTCATATTTTTGGAACCTAGAAATAGATATTAATGATTTTGGCCTATTAATTTTTGTTCTCTCATCGCTATGGTGGTTGAGAAAAATAGTTTAGATTTCATACCTTATAAAGGTAGTTACAACGATTATTGATGGTAAGAACCTATTTTTTTGCTTTAATAGGAGTCGAAAATTTATCATGCGAAGTTCCTAATGATTTGATTCTATATGGTTTAAAAACACCTTTATTTTCCATTTGAAAGGGTGTTGATAAAATATTATGTTCAGAATTTATTCGAAAAACAATACAATTTATAAGAAAAAAAATATTGTCTCTAAAAGAATTAACATATTCTAGAAATAAAGAGTACACATCATTATTCCTATATCCTTTTAGTGTCTGTAAAAATCGATCGTATACTCTATTAATATTGTTAAAAATATTTTCGTTTTTCAAAAGCCAATTTTACGCCATTTAAAGGGTAAAAAATTTGTTATGCAAAGTTTAAAAAAATTGATTTGATTGGATATAAAAGCCACATAATTTTTCAATCTCAGCTATTTTTGAAAAGGTACTTTGCTTTTACTTAATCAATTCATGATATTTTTTGTAAAAAATCGTTATACTTCCGTAATAAATCGACATATTGTAGAAATAAGGGAATAAATTATTGTTTTAATATCTTTTAAAGGTTTCAAAAATAACAAATTACGTTTAACTTATGTTGCTTGGATTTTATTTACATCATCCAAGATTGAAATAAATAGACATGTTTTAGAAAACAAGGTCTTATAATATTGTTTCTGTATCCTTTAATTTATTCTGCAGCGTCTTGATAAGTTATGTTGCTTACTTATTATATAAATACTTATCAATAACATTTTTCTTAGAAAATACTTATATCTCTGTAACGAACTAATATTTCATAGAAACCTAGGTTTTAAACTATTGGTTTTGAACTGTTAAAGCTGTCTAAAAAACAAATTATTGTTATTTACCTTATTTAGTAAGTGTCAAATCAGAAAATATTTATAGTCAAAAACGATTCACCAATACATTGAGGATGAAAAGAATCTTGTATGAATTTGCAAAAGTATTGACGGAAACTTTTTCCATAATTGCTCATTTCTCATAAACGCTTTAAATACTTTCGATTATCCAGGGCTTATAATGATCCTTTTTATATTCCTATATAGGTCCACATAATGATTTGACGTTTGATACCCTATCAAGATTGTTATAACGATTCTTGCTGTTCTTGAATTAGAAAAATTTGTAATCAATTTCATAAATAGTGGAATTCTACAGAAACCTAAATAGCATTATATGATTCAATAATATTTTAGCTACAAGTTAGTTATAGTATGTGTACTGATTTCAGTAATAAATTCTAATTATTGCTTTATTGTTTTAATTCCAAAAATTTTACCAATATTTCTTGTACTATGGGGGCAGAAATTATTTTCTCAAAATAATTCCACATAGTAGAGCATGGAAACAGCTTTTATTTATAATTTAAATTATTCTAATATTATCTCCTTTTAGTTAAATAGTTTTAGAAAAATGTGGAGAAAGCTTTGCGCTAATGTATGAGCAGCGGTTTTTTTCTTTTACTTTACTGACAAAAGCAGAACTTATTTTTGTAGATTTCTAAAAACCTATATAAATGTACATCTACGAAGCGTTTCACGTCGACTAAGCCAGCAAAAAAAATTTTCCGTAAATCTATGCTGATTGCTTCTGGGACAATCTTCTATAAGACATTAATTTACTGCAAATTAATCCTTCTCTCCCAATTAGGCTGATACAAGTCACGTGACTAGCTCCAGTGGCAGTACACAATAAAACGATTTTTCCTATATTTGTAAGGAGTGCAGCAAATATACGACACGAAAGAGAATGAAACACCGTACATTCAAATATTCCATGACTTGAAATAATTGAAAAATATTTTCTTAGTGTTTCAGGGATGTTTTACTGCCATATTTGCAATTAAGATGTTTTAATTGTTTTATTAATAGACCATTTGAAAAAACTTTATTTGGCACTTTTGTATACTGGCTAACCACGATAAGGTGATCTTCTTCATTGATTGACGACTACTTTGAGATTACATTTATAGATTAACGTTACTTGTTTTAATGGCTACTAAAGAATATAAGTGTTTGTTACTTTGCTAAATTTTTCAAAGTTGTGGCTCAAAAAAAATTAAAAAAGATAACTAAAAATATACAATTTCATATTATTTAAAAGCTTCTTATTTACAAATGTATGTTAAATTGTTACGTTCCCTTAACCCTTATTTTGAGGGATTAAAAGTTGAGATGACTGTTTTTCACAAAGTGAAGGCAATCGTTTCACATTTTCAGGCAACATAGTTGTTTTTTTTTTTCGAACAATATTTGTTTCGTAGTTAATTATAAAAAGATACAAGCTTAGTAGGTAGGCTAGGCCGGTTTTTTCCCACTTTTCTGGTAGCCCTACTGAAGCCGGACATTCCCTACCTGGCAGCCAGGCTTCCTCGTACTATAGCACGAACTTCTACTCAGGTTGTCCCTACTAGTGCAAGATTCACCACGATCCCTACTCTATTGGCTTCAGTCCTACTCATTATCAGCAAGCAGTATTATTGACCGTGCTCAACCTGGAGCCATATTATTGATCGTGCTCAACCTCGTTCTCTTATACGAGCAAACGCTTACTTTAGCCATAGGCAAACTTTCTCCTTCAGAATCTGGCAGCCTCACTCCGGATCTCCGAACACACGTTCTGAAGGTAAGTAGCTAAGCTATAATATTAGCCAAGCAGTGGTCTCTGCCCTACTTACATGCGTTAAATCCAAGGTCCAAAACGTTTGTTGATACAGCTGTATAATCATCATCAAATACACTTGAAAAGCACTCATAATCCTCAGAAATATGATGCGCTTGCTCTCTCCAATGTATTACTTTCAACGCTAGCCTACTCATCTGAGGCTAGCATGAGCGCGTCGTGTAAAACGCTCGGTGCGAGAATGTGTGGGTAATAGTATGCCTGGTCCATCTTATCAATACGCGTATTAAAGAACGCTGGATTTGTCGACTTAATTGCCTAGAATCGGGGGTTTCTGTGAATACGTCAGAGCAGAGAATGTTATCAAGGCAGACAAAAAAGAGAGAGAGAGAGAGAGAGAATATTAGGACGGTATGTATGTGGTTTGGAAAAGCGTAGTGCAAATTTCATCAGCTCCAATCCTCCGTACTGCTCGTGACGCCCTACCCCCCGACAAAATATGAGCAGCTCTCTTAGCAGCGTTGGTATTTCTCTTATCTTCGACGCAATTCTGCTATGCCTGCTTACTCAAACGTACTTTGATTTCAATCAGAGCGAGAGATATAATCATCAGAGGCAAGGATCAGCGCATTCTGTACAACCCTCGGCACGAGTAACGCGATGCCTAATATTTATACCCCTTTTCTTACGCATTATAATATTCTAGCGTAAGGTTCCTATTAGCGAATGTAAACGTGTATCAAATGAGGCGAGACACTCGCTATACGCTTGGTAGCTCTCGTATTACAAAAATTATAAACTTGAATCGGAGCAGGTCCTAATGCTGGCCAACTTTTTTACACAGCACCGTGCATATTGATAGAGACTGTTGAATTGTAAGTGTAGCTGCAAATGCCACAATTGTAGCAAGTCAGTCGACGAGTGCAGTATATCTGGGGCATCTACTCGTACCATAAAATAACCTTTTGTGATCTCAAGAATCCTAGCACAATGTCAGCAATCAGGGAGCTTTGTGACGGTTGCAAGGCAACGATACTAATAACCGGGAAAAAAAGAGAGCTGCGTAATAAAATCATTTAGTTGCTATAAATCAGTCGACGAGTACAGTCATTCAAATCTCCCTTAAACGAAAAAGCTCTTTGGATCTGTAGGAATGAAGCACTAAGCCAAAAAAGTTTTCCTAAAAATGATCTTTAACAGAGGAGGAAGCTTCCGAGGATATACGCATGTTTTGGTAAGATTATTAATCCATAACTCTAATGAATATGTGCGCGTGTATATACGCTTTTAACGTCTTTTTGCACGTGTATGCATGTCTTTTTACGCATTTTTCGCGTATATGCATGTTCTTCACGCCTTTTTCCGCGTGTATGCACGCCTTTTACGTCTCGCTGCTCGTGTGTGCATGCCTGTTTACGCATTATTGCGCATGTATCTACGCCTTTCACGTCTTTTTTTTGCGCATGTATCCATGTTTTTGTATGCATTGTTGCGAGTGTGTATGCGTAATAAAACTAAATTCATTCATTGTTTTCAGCTATCATGGATATGTGCAAGAACCAGCTCAGCGTGTATTACGTCACCATAGTCAATACATTGCAGTAGTATGAAAAACGTATTCATACTGCAAGGAAGAATAATATTAAAAAATAAATCAATTTTGCTGATGAAAATATAAAGTCGCTTTAATTTGTCATTACCATACAAAAATTAAGTCTTGGGGAGAAGTTAAAATACCAACATATCTTGAGTCAAATGCAGAGTGCTTATTACTAATTCGAGCATTATGAATGTGCAGAAAGCTTACAGCAGCCAGTGATTTGGAGTAGTATACAGTCAGCGTTTGATGGTCACTTTAAGACAGCAGTAATCATGAACTCGACTCATCTAGATATAAAATTCTTTTTAAATGTGGCTCTGTTTTCAAAAAGCTAATAAAGGAATCATTACTAAGTCATGATGCCTTTAAAGCCAATGCAATACTTACAGCTCTCTTTTACAAGGTCAAGAATGACAAAGACGGGCAAGAAACTGTATACTTCAATGTTAAAAATCAACCTACATATCAGACTACTAATTTGTTGTAATGGTTTGACATTATTATACAGCAAATAATCGAATGAGACCATAATAAATTTTAAGAACAGGAGTCCGGATGGTCTCCTGTATCAATAGTGAATTTTACTGTGGATATAATTAAGCATCATTTACTGCATGGAAGTTCTTGTATCGCACTACCCAAAGATATCCACGATCAAAAAGTTTGTGCAAAATAATAACGACATGTGTTTTAAGTGGAGTGTGCTGGCAGAGCATATCAACAGCATACAGTCTTAAGCATTGGCCACTACATCAAATACAGCTCTGACGATAAAAAATCCAAGTATGGAACCTATCGTCAAAGACAATATGATACAAGAACACCAGCTAAATGGTTTGTTAATAAGCTTTGAGAACTTGCTAGTGAATTGAAAAATTTTCGTAAAAATCCAAGATCAATGAATCAGCTCACCAACGCTGAAAATGAAAGTTTTAAATGGGCAATACAATGTCGAATATGTAGAAAGTCATTTCACAACACTGATATAAAAGTTAGAGATCATTATCACGTGACAGGACAGTAAGTATCTTTTATAATAAATGGCATATTTTTGTATCAGATATCGAGAAGCAGCTTATAAAATTCGCAATCTTAATTATGAAGATACATGGACAATACCAGTAGTTTTCCATAACTTGAGTGCACACGATGCTCTTTTATTTATGGAGGAGTTACCAATGGAATCATATAGGCCGATAACGATCGTCCTGCAGACCAAAGGGCGCTTTATCTCTTTCACAAAAAGGGTGAATAAGAGCAACGTGAGCCTTCGTTTTATAGACTGTGTTCGCATTATGCCATCATCTATGGAAAAACTAGCGTCCTACTTAGAAGAGCATAAAATAATTAAGAATAAATCTTAACATAACTCGACTAAACAAATAAAACTTCTTATAAGAAAAAAAGTATTTGGAAACGTGTTCGCCTCGCCTTTTGATCGACTTGAGAAGCTAGAACTTCCTGCTTAGGAGATTTTTACAGTAGTCTTAGTAGAGAGCGTATTTCAGAAAAATTTTACACACATGCTTAAAAAGTATAGTATGTCTTCAACATAGAGACTCTCGGGGACTACTCAGACCTATATCTGAAAACTGATATACTCCTCTTGTCTGACGTTTTTCAAAACTTTCGAGGCAGTTGCCTTAAAGCTTATGTACTCGATCCCGTCCATTACTACACTACCCCAGGCTTCACTTGGGATGCGATGTAGAAACATTCGGCAATCACGTTAAAGTCGTTGACCGATATAAACATGGTCTTTTTTATTGAGCGTCATATTCGTGGTGGTATTAGTCAGTGCAGTAATCGATATGCCAACGCTAATAATCCGTACATGAGTTACAAGTATGACCCCAAAAAGAAGGGCCATTATCTTCTTTACTATGACGTTTAAAATCTGTATGGATGGGCAATGTTTAAGGCATTACCTACAGGAAACCTCCGCTGGGTTAGGCACGTTGATTTTAACAATCCAGACGATCATCCCGAGGGATCTATTTTCGAGGTTGATCTTGAATATCTGGCAGACATCAACGACTCACACAAGGATCCATCACTATGTCCAGAACATCGAGCACCTCCCGGCTCTTGAGTAAAGAAGTTTCTGATGACTTTAGATAATAAAGAGCGGTACATCATTCATTATGCAGGCCCTTTAGCATGGTCTACGTCTAAAAAACGAGCATCGAATGCTTGCAGTGGATCAAAGTAAATGTTTTAGGTCATATATTGACTTGAAAAGTGAGAAGAGAAAAAATACTAGGACCAAGTTTGAAAAACTGCTTTTCAAACTCTTTAATAATGCGGTGCATGTATGGCAAGATTATCGAAAATTAGCGGAAACTTATTGATGTTAAGCCTGTAAAAAGTGTAAAGGTTGGTATGGCTGTCAAAAATACATTGCTAAATCCAACTTCAGTAGCTATTCTATCTTTGATGATAATCTAGTGGCTGTACAGCTGTTACCAATGATGATCACTGTACGTAAGCCTGTATACATAGGGCTATGCGTTTCAGACCTGTCCAAGTCACTTGTGTACTGTTTTGATTACGAATACGTAAGAAAATGTATAGAAGATAAAGCATAGCTTCCCTACACAGACACTGATAGCCTTATTTACGAGATTTTTGACGTAGATATGTATAAGATGATAAAAGAGACAGCCATAGGCTCGACGGTAAAACTGTATGGCATATTTTTCCCTTTAAGAGAATCTGAGAATATTTGTGTAAAGCTAAAACAATGTGTTATAGCTGTATTTTTATCGTATTCGATCGTATTTTGATTATATTTTAATCATATTTTGACCGTATATTGATCGTATTCTGATCGTATTTGGATCATATTTCATCGTATTTCGATCGTATTTTTATCGTATATGATTGTATTTAACAACAGTGAATTCTGATCTATCACTTCAATCATCTCGCGAGCTTGAACTAATACTATCTTAAAGTTTTGATGACCTTAAAGTGAAGCATCTAGTAGGATTTAGCGTTGACTATGATGTTGCATATACTTGATTGGTCGCTGACTTCAAAGAGCGTGAATTTCTAATTAATATACAATACAAATTTTAAATTAGGCATATACAATCTACAGAGGATAAAAGTGTGATGAGTCACGTAATGAAGCCTTTTTATTTATTTTGAGATTGGTTGAGATTGTTTAAGTGTGGGTGAATTTGAAATCGACTTCATGAAATAATAAATAAAAAGTAATTTTGATAAAAAAATTAAAACTTCATGTTCTGATGATAGAAATGAATATGAATCGATGGCAAAGGTTGCCAACGCGTAGGGGCTGGATCACTCTAGTATAACAGGAAATTTTCAAGGAAATATGTGACTTGTGAACATAGAAAATGTTGAGGATTAAGTGAATTATAGTAGTTTAATAAATAACTAAGTAGAATTTATCTATTTTTTTATTTAAAGCACAGAAAGCTCGAACTTTGCCCTCATCTTTCAGATTTTGAACCATGTGGGATTGATCTGTCCTTTAACATCTATTATTCAAAATAGATATAATACGATGTATGAATAGTAAATGACAATAAAGTGTCTTTTTATATAGCTTTAAATTCAGTAACCTTATTCGCATAACTAATAAACAGTCTTTATCATTACAGTTAGTCGTCAAATTAAAGCATCTTTACAAAAGCTCTTAATTACAGTAGACCTACGTATTCTGAACTCTTTATCTGGACTAGAAACAACCAAATTGCTTTTCACTTGCATCAGCTTGTGAGATAAGACATCTTTTCTAATTCTAATAGTCCTTAGATCCATCTTAAACAAAGTAATTAGATACTTATATGAAATATAAATGTAGGTTTTTATACATATTAATATATAAGAATGATTATTCATACTCTATCTAAAGCCGAGGTCTCTTAGGTGCAGACTCAATGTCATCTTTTCGTACTTTCTTTGACTGCTCTCTCCTTCACGAGTAATGCCCCCACTGTAACGTGTCCGTTTGACCAGTCATTAAACAGCGTTTATTTTCGTGAAAGCTTAGAGCGATCTTTTGCGCTCGTTTGGTACATAGTATATACAGTTGTGAGCGTATATAATGTGGTTCACGCGTAGCTTCTATATCTTTATGAGTCCAACCAATATAGTCGTCTAAGCTAATAGTTGCTCCAACAGTAGATGTTTTTGGACCTTTCGCATTCTTTATGGCTTCTAATCTTTTATTGTGACGGAGAAAATTTTCCTACGGAGTCAAACAAACTCTAGCATGATGCGATCGTTGCACTCGTCTTTTATCAATTGAAGTAACGTCTTAATCATTAACTCTATAAAAAACTAACTGTCTACAGGGTAGTCTGCAGTGTTAACCACTTGGCTGTCTCTTCTTATCATCTTATACATATCTACGTCATGGATCTCGGAAATAAGGCTATCAGTGTCTGTGGATAGAAGATTTGCTTTTTCTCCTAAACATTTTCTCATGTATTCGTAATAAAAACAATACATGAGTAGCTTCGACAGGTGTAGAACGCATAACCATATGTATATAGGCTTACGTATAGTAATCTTCATTCGTAAAGGCTGTACAGACACTAGATTTTCATCGAAAGTGGAACAGCTATAGAAGTTTGATTCAGCAATGTAGGCTTCCCAGCCATACCCTCTTTCCCACTTTTTACAAGCTTAACATCGATACATTTCTGCTCATTTCCCATAGTCTTGCGATACACTGCATTATTGAGGAGTTCGGAAAGCCGGTTCTCACTGTTCAAGTCGATGTATGGCTTTAGCCCTTTACTTTGATCGTATGCAAGCATTTAATGCTCCTTTTTTAGACGTAAACCATACTTTTGGCCCTGATCTAGACTTCTATAATGGATAATGTACCGCTTTTTATTATCTAAGGTTATCAGAAACCTCTTTACTCGAAAGCCGGGAGGTGCTAGATATTCTGGACATAGTGGTAAATCTTTGTGTGGGTCTGAAATGTCTGCCGGATATTCAAGATCATCCTTGAGAGTACATCCCTCAGGGTGATCATCAGTAACGTTAAAATCAACAGTTTCAACCAAGCAAAAGTTTTCTGTAGGCAATGACTCAGAAATTGCCCATCGATACAGATTGTTAACGTCATAGTAAAGAAGATACTTGTCTTCCTTTTTTTTGTCGTACTCGTTACCAATGTACGGATTATTAGCCTTGGCATATCGATTGCTGCACTGACTCATACAACCACGAATATAACGCTCAATAAAAATGAGTATATCTCTGTCAGTCAAAAACTCCAGCGTGATCCTCGTATGCTTAAACATCGCATCCCAAGTAAAGCCTGGGGTGATGTATAAGTAAGCGGGATCGAGTCTATAAGCCTTCAGATAACTGTCTCAAAAGTTCTCGAAAACATCAGCTGAAAGAAGTACATGGAGCATGTGCGTAATCTTCTTCTTAAATATGCTCTTCACTAGGCCTAATGTAAAAATCCGTCTTCGCAGGAAGTTCTTTTCCCTCAAGTCAATCGCAGGACGAGGCGAACCAGTATGGGAAGACTTTTTTAATACTAGTAGTCTTATTTGTTCATTCGAGTTATGTTAAAATTAATTCCCTATTATTTTATGCTTTTGTAAGTAGGACGCTAGTTTCTCTATAGATGACGGCATAAGGCGAGAAGTGTCTATGAATTAGAAGCTCACGTTGCTCTCATCGATTCTCTTTGTAAAATAGATATAGCGCTCCTTGGTCTACTACAGGTATTGTCCATCCATCTTGATGATCAAGCTTGCAAATGTTATGTGCTGCTTATCGATATCTAAAACAGAGATATGCTATGTATTAGTACTATGCGAGAAAATATTATAATTTATAAAAAGGAATCCTTACTATCCTGTCGGATGACAATAATCTCTTACTTTCATATCAGCGTTGTTAAATGGCTTTCTACATATATGACATTGTATTGCACATTTGAAACTTTTATTTTAGCGTTGTTGAGCTGATTCATAGATCTTGGATTTTCATAAAAATTTTTCAATTTCTGAGAAAGTTCTTTAGGCTCATTTACAAACCAATCATCTGGTATTCTTTTATCAGATTGTCTTTGAAGATAGGCCGCATACTTGGATCATCAAAGCTGTATTTGACGGAGTAGCCAATGCTGAGGTCTTTATGCTGTTAATATGCTTGTTCATCACCATTGATGGGCTAAAGCATATACGCAAAGTCAGCATAAACAGTACGTGGTACTCTCTTTTGATGTTTATAATTCTTGAACTTAAGATATTTCTCTTTTTCTTTGGTAGCAGCACTTTACATTCATATATTTGGCTACAGTCGATTTCATGTGCTTTCAACTTTTTAATAATACGCAAAAAATGTTAGCATCCGTCACATATATATTTAGCATGATTTGGTTTGAAAAGTTGTTTACTCACTAATTTCGATAAGTTTCTAATCCAGACATTAGTGAAATTGCGAAGATGCTGAGTCATTGATTACTCCATCTTTAACATCTTTATCCAAATAATTATCTTGCAGTAACAGACGATTAGCGTGGTTTTTTTTTTTTTTCTGTCACGTTGCATGAAGAAATATGATGTTTCTTGCCACAATTCCTTAGGAGATAAAAAAGAATTGAAATCTCATTCTGCCTTTCTAAAGCAGTTCTCTGTTTTAGCGTTATTGGAAAATTGATGCCCTTGACATATAATTTATTTGAAAATTTCTTATATTTAAGAGCACGTTGTGGATAGTTACTAGATGGGTACAGCGCAGCCAGCAGACTTCACTAAAAAACACGTTGTTATTATTTTGCGCATCAACACAAGCTTTTTTATAATGAATGATTTTTTGTATTGCTTACCAAGAACTTTTATGTGATGTATTGTACTCGTTTATATTCACAGTCAAATTTTCTATTGATTTGAGGGACCATCCTGACTTTGGTTCTCAAAATTCTTCAAGGTCTCGCTCGATTGTTTGCTAAACATTAGTTTTAAACTATTCTAACAAATTAATTGTCTGATGTATAGATATATTTTTAACTTTATTGTATCTGGTTTCTAGCATTACTTTGTCATCTTCAATCTTATTAAATAGAGCCGTAAGGCTTCAATGGCATGATGACTAAGTTAAGATTTTTTTATTTGCTTTTTGGAAATAGAGCCACGTTGGTAAAGAAGAATTTTACATCTAGATAAGTCAAGTTCGTTATTACTGCTGTCTCGAAGCAATTCTCAAACGCTGACTGTATACTACTTTAAATTACTGCCTGCCGTATGCTTTCTGCACATTAATAATGCTCAAATTGATCATTAGCACTGTGCATTTGACGTAAGATATTCTGGTATTCTAACTTTTCCCCAATACTTACTTTTTACGTAGTTATGACAATGTTCAGCGACTGTATATTTTCTGTAGCAAAATCAATCCATTTTTAATGTCATCCTTCCTTGCAGTAGGAATACATTTTACATACTGCTGCAATGCATCAGCTGTGGTAACGTAATACTTGCTGAGCTGGTTCTAGCACGTATCCATGATAGCTAGAAACAATAATCAAATTATGTTCTACCACGCATACACACGCGCAAAAAGACGTAAAAAAGCATGCATACACGCAAACACATTATTTGGAGATATAGATTATCAATCTTACCGAAACTGCGAATATCCTTGAGAGCTTTCTCCTCTGTTCACTATCCCTTTTAGGGGGAATTTTTTTGCTTAGTGTCTCGTTTTTACAGATCTAAGGAGCTTCTTGGTTGTAAGGAGATTTTGATGACCGCACTCGTCGGTTGATTTATAGCAACTAAATAATTTTTTGTTACGCAGCTCTCTTTGTCCCCTGGCTATTAGTATCGTTGCCTAGCGACCGTAATGGAGCTCTCTGATTAGTTGCTGAAATTCTCTTAAGCCACGATCCTTGGTGCTTGCTTCTTTTTTTGCTAGAATTCTTGAGATCTCAAGAGTCTTTTTGATGGTAAAAGTTTATGCAATAGATAACTGCACTTGTCTATTGATTTATAGCAACTAAATGATTTCTTATCACGCAGCTTTTGTTACCCTGGCAACTAGTATCATTGCCTAGCAACCGTAATAAAGCTCCCTAATTGGTAGCTTTAATTCTCTTAAGAAACATTCCTTGGGGCTGACATTAGTCTAAGATTCTAGGGATCACAAAAGATTTTTGGATGGTAAGTGTTTATGCCCTAGGTAATTCAACAGTCTCTATCAATATGCACGGTGCTGTTTAAAAGAGTTGGCCAGCATTCTGACCTGCTCCGCTTTAAGGTTATAATTTTTGTAATAATAGAGCTACCAAGCTTACAGCGAGTGTCTTGCCTCACTCAATACACGTTTAAATCCGTTAATACGAACCTTACGCTAGAATATTATAATGCGTAGGAAAGAACTTAAAGCAAATAACTAGAACAATACAATTTTCACGCTCTCATCTCTCGTGCGGTACAAGTTTATAGTTATAAAGATACTGATACATCATTGTGGGGGCCGTGCAGTACTTACGTAAACAATTTTCTCCTGATTTTAAGTCTTAAAATCGTCTACGAAAACTGTAGCGATATTTAAAAAAAAAAATTTTGAAAAAAATGCGTGAAAAATACTTACCGCGTACCAATTGCTCTATCGCGATAAGACCATTAGAATGTATGACAGGTGGGAAAGATAAAATGATTTAAGTTACAAGTAGTACTAGATTACGTGATATTATTCGAATACTCCTCCTCCCCTCTTCGTTATCAATAATAAGCCAATAAAATCTACCCCCAGTTGGCTCACAAAAATATTGCACGGCCACCTACCGTATTTGGCCTTAGGCGAAATTGTTGGTACTGTAAAGATTTACGGGTTTTAGACCCTGACAAAATATTTTTTGAGGTTACAAGCCTGTAACTGTTATTCTGTTCATCTTCTCTTGTCCATTTTTCAGATGATGTTAGTAAACATTAATGATAACAGTTACTCATTCTTTTATAACAATCGGACGTAAGGAACGTTGTTATCATTGCTATTACTTATCATGTTTCGACTAGATGAACCCGACAGTTTGTAATATCAAGACTGTAGATATAATACCAATTGAATTTCAGCCTTAATGAAAACGTACTATTAATGTACAACGTGATTACTTATATGTAGTAGTTGATTGATGGTTAGAAAAAACGCAAATTTTGGACATGAATATTTTTACCTACGTTCTTTAAACTCGATTGTGCCATGTTCTTGTAATGTCTAGCCTGTAACACCGCGATGGATTTCCATATGGATTGTTTTGATTGGGTCTAATAATTAAATAATATGAGTTTTCCCGCCTAAATTATTGATGTGCTGTACGTTTAAAATATGGAAATTAGTACTGTATAGATTCATGATAGTAAAAACAAAGGAAAATTTTTGGCGTTAACGTAACTCGCGTTTTTTTGATTTCCACTAGCCATACTTTAAGGTTTTTTAGCCTACTGCTCCGATTCTGTTCCTTTTCCCGCGCTAAATTACCACATTTTTTAGTTTACTTACTGAACAACAACATCACATAATGCTACTGATAATTTAATACTTATAATTTGAGATTTTATGAATAAAATTTTTTTGATTGTTCGTACATTGCATTCTTCATTTTATTACAAACCAATCTCATCCTTTAGAAATAAAATAGTTGATCAGAATAACACGTTGATAGTAATAGAAAACAGTAACAGTAAGTGGGTGTCAGTAATTGAAGCGACGACAGTAATTGGATGTGAGTAATACAAGCACAGTGGCAGTAATACCGGTATTTGGATGAATAAATACAAATTTATTGACTACACTAAGTGCACGATTTCTTTGCCTAAAAGAAATTTTGTGTATACCAAAGCCATTTTTTTTACCCTTATTCCGCAAAAAATGGTGTAGATCTAACCAAAAAATCTGTTGAAGCAAAACAAACATTCGGCTCGGGTCCAGTCCTACACAGGATGACACTACACAAGTACTCTACTCCTAATATTACTATAACTATATACACATAGTGTCATAATGAGTAGAGTGCTTATGTAGAGTTATCTCGTGTAGGCCTACACACATGCTTAAATATTCTATCCATGGACTAAAGTAATTCATAAGTAATTAAGAATCTTACTATTCGAACTATTCTTGAGTTTGAAATAAGTTATACATTACATTTTTTCATGTTGTTATAAATTGTTAAAAGATACAGTATCGGTACAAGTTTTCAAGATAAAGTTATTTAAAGTATCGCCTTTAACCTTAGGTTGGAATGGGATACACCAATAACAGCTACAAATACGTACGTAACAAATCAAATTATTTGTATAAAAAACACTATCCGAATCTTTGAAATTTCTGCTATATTCTGTTTCTTTCGAATCAGGGTGTACCAGCACTAAATAAGAGACAGTTTTTTCATCAATATTTTTCATTACAAAAGCATACAGCTATAAGATACTTATAAGACTCTCATTAAACGATAAATGAAGCGTACACTCGTTTGACTACATCAGTCCAAAGATTTTCTAGCTTAATATGACCAAAAAATAAGTGGCAAGAAAAAAATATTAATTGGAAATAACAATGTAATATTTCGAAATAAAGTAAAATTTATTTGGGCTGAAATTATATAAAAGAAAAAAAAATGTTCTGTCACATTTAAATAAAAAATGTTTTAAAATAAAAAAAAAACTTATAATTTTAGAGAATATTCAATTGAAACAATAAAATAGTTCTTCAAAGTAACAATGTACTATTTTGAGGGGGCTCCACTTTGGCATGGCCCTACCTACATCAATTTTTTGGCGCTTGTCACCAAGTAACGTTAAACTTGCCAGTACTCTAAGAATACTCTAGGGATCAGACCAAAAAAATTGAATGACATCCATAAGTCCGTCTACTATTTCATAGCATTGGTCAAATGAATATAATTTTGATGGCTACGCTAAAAAAATTGTAACCTTAAAACACAATCATTTATTGTTAAAAGTGTGTTGTATTTTTTCACAGACCGGAAATTTTTCAATCGATCTCTCCCGCGTAGAATATCTACGTTTCGGAAAATACTTGTACAAATCCTAAAAGCGATGATAAAATATTTATTAAAATCATGTAAATATTTTAGTTTTCCAGCATAATTATTTACTTGATGTACAAAAGTGTTTCGTTATTTGTACTCAGTAAAAACAATATCTTAAGAAGATGTGGGAGGAAAAGGTTATGTTAATCGAGAACCGTTGTGTAGTTACACATCTTTCTCCTCTTTTACTCAAAGAAATTGGACGGAATTTCGTAAGTCAGCACAAAATTAAACGTAGAAGCACGCTCATTTCTTATACTTAGAAAAAAAAAGTTAAAGCGTAAAGTTTCATAGCCAAAGTAACTATTGGGACATTCCGTCTGCTTAAGTGATTGACTATTGGTACATCGACCTTAAGTGAATAATATCGTTGATGTGTTGAAAACCGGTATCTGTACTGATTTATTTTTCCGTAAATAAATACATCTTTTTAAACAACATTCTTACCACTATTAACCAGGCATACCTTTTTTTGAATAAAAGTACTTCAGGTAAAATAGAAACATTCCATTAATAAACTTGTTTTATCTATTGACAGACATCTTTCACTTGAAACTAAAAAACATTACTTAGCGTCAGCTAATATTTTTATTTATTCTTTACCAATCAAAAAGGCTAAAAAGCAAAAATAAATTTCATTAATATAAGTATTTTAGTTGGTATTACTGTTAACAGCATATGTGAGAATTGTTTTTTATGTTCGACGATTACTCAGTTTTTTATCGATGAAAATTATTTATAAGTTTATAAATTATTCTCCACTCATAACGAAATTTATTAAAAATTTTTTTAATGATTTTATTTAATTATTTTTGCTATAATCTAGTTGTTAAGACGATTATTATTTTGCTAAAACGAAAAAAATTGTGTTTGTCCGAAAAAAAAAATTTTATATACAAACAAAAAAGTTGTTTCTTACATGAAAAAGAGATTTATTTCAAGCATAAATCATTTTTTTGTTTAAAAATCCGATTTAATAAGTAAGGTGATTTCTTTAAATAGATAAAACTATTTTTGATCGAAAAAAATTGGGTGCTCAGTGTATAATTCAACCTTACATGTTATTTAGATCTAATCATTTTTATACATAACTTAGGTTTCGACTCTTCAATTAAATACAAAAAATTGTTTACAAAATCATCAACGCCATCGTAGTATGCTTTCGTATACATGTCCATGATAAAAAAGTATAAATAATACCTAAATTTTCCCCCAGATAGTTAATATTCTAAAAAATAGAATGTACGTATACGATGTAACACTGTGTTATATCAGACTTAAAAATACAAAGTAATTTGTTTGTTATCCAACACACGTTAATAAGCTATTATATCTTCCAATGTTGTACAGAGTGTGTAACCAGTTAGTACTCGTACATCTTTATTACTTTGTTAACAAATTTTTTATTTTTCAAACAAAAAAGAAGGGGGGCACGCAGAACGACGGGCTACTGTCTGAAATTACAACGTAGCAGTAATAGCAAAAACAATTGATACAACATTTCATATGAAAGGTACTGTAATATACTTACAAAAGACTAATGGAAAATAGTTAGTATATCAGTGATTTATCGCACATAGAACATGTTTTTCCTATTTTAAAATCACAAGTTTGGTAACAAAGCTAATAAGTGTAACAATAACGAGATTATGTAGTAGTAGGCCATATTCTTATCACGCTATATCATTACCAAATATTCACAGCCCCTTTTTTTCAGTATGCCCGTGGCCTCGTTCATACGGATCTAATACAAATTTTGTAGTCCCCAGCAGATTTTTATTTGGATATACAATTATTACAATCTATTTCGATTAAACTATTATCAGTATAACATTTTAATGTAAGTTTATTGACATAAAGGCTACAAAGCCCATTCACTTCTTTATCCCGTGTGACTAACTCTCATTTTTAACCTTACTCGATCTCTAATCTGAGAAAACTAATTTCTTTCCTTTAAATAGTACTGCAACCGCAATTTTAAATAATGACAAATAGTCAAAGTAAAATCACTAATTCAAACGATCACGTCACGAACAGTCTAAAATACACAACTACGAGGGTGGTCCGATAAGTAATTAGCCTACAAAAGAAAAACGATAAATTTTGTAAAAATTTCTTTTTATTTTTCAACATAATCTCCATGTAAC